>CM030358.1:411564800-411841302 GCA_017893485.1 Hemerocallis citrina | reverse complement strand
AAACAAGGAACGCTACGCGACAGCTAGCAACGCAACCAGAGAGCTAAAAACTTCGAAGCAAAGTAAAAACTGAAGAGAGAGAGTAAAAGTAAAAAATGATGCTTGGTCTAAGGGGGGGGTGGTGAAGATTTATAGTAAAAAGGAACGTCCCTTGGACTTCCAAACGAAAGTTCGCGACTTTTGGGCTGCTCTCGAAACGTCGCGAAGGCCCATCACCACTGCCTTCCTCACCAAGTCAGCTAGTTCGGCGCAATGGGATCGGAATCCGAGCAAGTGCCTTCCCAAGCCCGCAAACGGGGAAAACTTACTTTCATCCAGCGGCTCGGGTTGCACCACATCGCTCGGACGACTGGACCCTCGGACGCCCCACCTATGTCTAAAGGAACCGGAAAAAGTTTTGATTCAAAGCTTTAAGGCACCGCCCTCGGCGAGCACCCCCCAGGCCCTGTTCTCGGTCGGTATCCCCCCGACCCACGGGCCCGGTCAAAAACAGATCGGCACTCCCCCCGTCTCTAACTCCTTCGGGTTGACATTCGTCAGAAGCTATCAGCCCGGAAGGAAGACAGAGATGGGAGGGGGTCCATCAACACTCAGAAATCAGGAGAAGCGCACCATTCCGAGCTAGTTGGTTGCAACTGGAAGGCTCGGCTTGTCAGAAGACTCTGGCAACGGCGCCTTCACAGTTGCAAACAACAAGCTCAGATGGTCCGGAAGTCGAATTCGAACATGGATGATCACCTCTCCCACCATGATCCCTGCCGACCCTGACACCCGCTGCGGAGCAAATGGGGTAGGCAGAAGATCTTGGTGGAGGAACGACCACCCGTCCTTCCGAAGTAGCTCACACCCCGGGTCCGGACTACGGTCGTCACCACTACTGCCTTATTCCCTCCCGCTCCTGACATCCCCTTCGGAGCAGTGAGGAACGGGAAAAGAACAAGACAACAGGACGACCACCCATCCTTCCGAAGCAACTCATCCCTCGGGTCCGGTCTATGGTCGTCACCACTACTGCCTCGTCCCCCCTTGCTCCTGACATCCACTTTGGGGCCGTCCGGAACGAGAGAAGAAGAAGGCAAAAGAGCAACCACCCCTTCGGACCTCGAAAGAGAAGTTACCCCAGACAGATGCCTTCGAGCTCTGAAACTCTATGTTGATTGCGATTGAAATGACAAAGGAAAGTGGAGTACTTATAGCCTAACCTCCAAGACCTAGCCATTATGACCATCGGAATTTGAAACGCCACGCATTAATTGAAGGAGTTATCCTTAATGAACTTGGGAAAATGGAACGGCGCGCGAACCCCGAAGCACCATTAATGCCTTTGGGAATAGGATCGTCTCGAGACAGAGTACGCCACGTCGCTCGACCTGCCGAGACCCCCTGTCTCCGGACAGATTCCGAGCAAGTGCCTTTCCGAGCTCGCAAACGGAGAAAACACACTTTCTCCTCAACTTTCACGCTAGATCCCAATCAGACGGCCCAGATCTCGCCGAGGACACTAAAAGACAAGATAGTGTTTTCTTGAGAAATGTGCCCATCTCGAGATGCGCGTCGTCATCCAATGGCTCAGACTGCGCCACATCGCTCGACCTGCCGAGACCCCCTGTCTCCGGATGGATTCCGAGCAAGTGCCTTTCCGAGCTCGCAAACGGAGAAAACACACTTTCTCCTCAACTTTCGCGCCAGATCTCAATCAGACGGCCCAGATCTCGCCGAGGACACTAAAAGACAAGATAGTGTTTTCTTGAGAAATGTGCCCATCTCGAGATGCGCGTCGTCATCCAATGGCTCAGACTGCGCCACATCGCTCGACCTGCCGAGACCCCCTGTCTCCGGACGGATTCCGAGCAAGTGCCTTTCCGAGCTCGCAAACGGAGAAAACACACTTTCTCCTCAACTTTCGCGCCTGATCTCAATCAGACGGCCCAGATCTCGTCGAGGACACTAAACGACAAGATAGTGTTTTCTCGAGAAATGTGCCCGTCTCGAGATACGCATCGTCATCCAACGGCTCAGATTGCGCCACATCGTTCGGCCTGCCGAAACCCCCCGTCTTCGGTCGGCAGCCGAGCAAGTGCCATTCCGAGCTCATAAATGGAGAAAAAAAGACACGAGCTACTACGACCGTTGGATTTTTCAGAAATTCACGCTCCTAATGATGAACGGTCCAGATTGAGCACCGAGGTCACTAAACGACAAGATAACGTTTTCTTGGAAAACGTACCGCCATCCGATGGCTCAGATTGCGCCACGTCGCTCGGATCGCCGAACCCCCTAGTCTCCGGTCGGCAGCCGAGCAAGTGCCATTCCGAGCTCGAAAATGGAGAAAAAAGATGCCGAGCGATGGAGACCGTCAGATCTCCCAGAAAATCACGCTCGACGATGATCAGAGGTCCAGATTGCGCCACGCCATAAATCAGTATTAAAAATCGTTTTTTATTTATTTAATTCGTTTTATTTATTTAAAAATTGCGAAAAAAATTGCCAAAAATTCGAGAAAATTAACTAAAAAATCTGGAAAATAATTAAAAATTCGGGGGTATATTTTTGAGCCCCTGAACGAACAATTATTGCCTAGAATGTACAGTTAAGGCCCCCGAACAATTAGTAAACACATATCGCAAAATTAAATAAATAATTCGAGAAAAATAGATGAAAGACGCCAAATACTCGATAAGGCTGGAGAACAACACATGGCATCAAAAAGTTACCTCACTACCCCCTTCGAGATTCTAAGTCCACCATATGGACTCCGATACAACTCCACTAGCCCACAAAACAGTCAAACTACTCCTCAAAGACTGATCACGCTCAGTCTTTAGGAGTGGGGGGCTCGTGATATGGCTAAAAATGGGGTTAAATCGGAACCGTCCAGATTGGGTACGAATCTTGATGCTCGGGGGTAAAAAGGTAATTTCACATACAAGTGGATCCAAAACGGGCATTGGGTCTCCTTTTCACAGAACCAGCAACCCGCGAACGCATCCACTTTAACTGGGCACGGGTCCCGACCCGATACAAGCCCAGTTCACCAAGAGGAGAATCAGGGCCATTGATTTGATTAGATCAAATCAACAGGCCTGATTGACTCCCACCAGGGAATCAGGGGCTAATTTCCCAGAACAGAATAGGAGTATTTTCCTCCTGGCTGTTAGGCAGGAAATCAGGCCCCTAACCGTTTCAAAGGCGACTATAAATACAACCCCTCTACCACCGTGACCAGGTTAATCACTTCTTCACCACTTTTAAGCTCTGTCTTAATCTCTTCTGATTACTGACAAGAGCGTCGGAGGGTGCGTCACCGGAATCAACCCCGGTGTTTCGCACTTCCTTGCAGGTCGCGGCAGGAGCAAGAAGGCGGAGTCAACTGTTCAGGTTCTTCTCGGACTCACAAATTCTATCTGTTTACCCCCACACCGAAATCAGCGGTAACATCAGTTACATATAAACATATATATATATATATATATATATATATATATATATATATATATATATATATATATATATATATATATATAGAGTTAGTCTATTAAGAGATGGAGAGCTGAGCTCCTTATCTGAGCTGGGAGCGATCAGCCGTCTGATCAAACTTGATGAAGATCGGACGGCTGATCTCTCTTCCGCTCTATCTTCAGATTTAAAGAGGGGTAAAAGGGGAATACCCCTTATCTCAAAGCCTTATCTCTTCTCTCCCTTCGATTCCTTATCGTGTAAGCCTTATCTCTTCTCTCCCGCTCTCTCTCTCGTTCCAAACCCTAATCTGAGCTCCACTCCCGCTCTCGAATCCCGCTCTCGATCTGCTTGGATTCCTCTCTTTGGATTCCTCTCTTCTCTTCCTCACCCTATCTGAAACCCTAATCACGGCACCTTCGAAACCCTAATCGAAGGATCCTTTCGAAACCCTAATCGCCACCTTCGCTCCTCTCCGGCTATCTTTCTTATCGACTAACCCGTGACAAACCCTACTAGTGCGACCGATCGCAGTACCTGTGCTTCGATCATCTTCTCTTCGATTTGTGCTTCGCTCATCCTCTTCGAAACCCTAATCGCAACCTTCGCTCCTCTCCCGCTATCTTTCTTCACTCACCCGTGACAAACCCTACTAGTGCGACCGATCGCAGTACCTGTGCTTCGATCATCTTCTCTTCGATTTGTGCTTCGCTCATCCTCAGATCGTTTTGTGCGATTGCCGTGAGCTGCACCTTAACATTGCACTTGAGAGTTCGTTCTCTTGTTCCTGACGGAGGACCGATACTGCGACAAGGGTTTAAATTTCTCACCTTGAATTGAAATTTTATTTCCTTCATAGATGCTTCTAGGTTGTTGTTATATTCTTCGAGCTTAAATTATGCTATGTTAATATTCGCACTAGTATTCGGACTAGTACATTTAGATTAGCAAATAATATTCGTACTGGTATATGAAATTTTTATATGTGGACATGACACATGCATATAAGCACACAAAATCCATGTAATATTTAGTCTAGTTTTTGTTTATTTCGAGACTTGCTTCAATCACTGCTAATAGGACTTGACACATGCATATAAGTGATTAACACATGCATATAAGTGATTATTAGTAGTAGTATTATTATTATTCCCTGTAAATTTTCTTCCATGTAATTTTTCTTTTACTGTTTCTTTAGTTTAGTATTATTATTATTATTATTATTATTATTATGAGATAAGTGATTATTAGTAGTCATGAACAGAATAGTTCATGAGTCATCAATGATCTTCTTGTTACCGTAGTTACAACACGACGCGCTCAGTATTCGGCCGATTCCTTTTCATCAGCAAAATACCCTTTACCATCATCATCTCCTTGAACGGATAGCCAAATACAGGGGAGACTATAGTCGATTTTTTTTTAAGCTCGAACACTGGGTGTGAGATACAATACCACTAAGGTGGTTGTGATCATTTCCAGAAAAGGTCCTTTAGGGTTTGGTGAATAGAGTAGATTGTGTTAAGATGTAGTTTTTTTTGTTACCTTTTTTGGGGCCACAATTTCTCTATTTGACAGTTAAAGATTAGAGAGTTTATTTGTTTTTAATTTTTGTTGTCTCATTCTCCTATGAAGGATGGAGATTGAAAATGAGGAATTACTAAGCCAGGATGTTCAGTCCAGTTGGAGGGATGTTGATGATGCATCTAAACCACTTGTTGGTTTAGTATTTGCAACCTTAGAAGATGGATTTGAATTTTACAAAACATATGCAAAATTATGCGGCTTTTCAGTACGAAAGTCTGCAACGATGGTTGATCCTACCACAAAGGATAGATATTCACAACAGTTTGTTTGTTCAAAACAAGGCAAGCCGGTTGATACAACCGGTGATAATGAAGAATCTTCTTCAATTTTGATCAAGAGAAGGAAACGGGCAATAACGAAAGAAGACTGTATGGCTCAAATACGAATCCAAAGGGATGTTGACGGGAGATGGTCAATCCGTAGGTTTGTTGAGGAGCATAGTCATATTTGTGTCACACCTCGAAAGCAACAATTTCTAAGACAGAATAGAAATGTATCTGAAGCGCAAAAAAGCTTACTCAGTACTTTCAAAGAGGCTAATATACGAACTTCAGAGTTTATGTCCTTCATGGAAATAGAAAATGAAGGTTTCAGTAATATTAATTGTACTGAAAAAGATATTAGAAATTCCTTGCAAAGAGAGAGGGATGGTATAAGACCTTATGATGTTGATATATTGTTGGAGCACTTCCAAGAGGAAAAAGAGATGAATCCTTCTTTCAGTTTTCATTACAAGGTTGATGAAGACAACAAATTAACTCATGTATTATGGGTTGATGCTATTGCCAGGAAGGCTTTCAAACATTTTGGTGACGTGCTAATTTTTGACACCACATATGATACCAATGAATACAAGTTGGTTTTTGCGCCGTTCACCGGAGTTAATCATCATGGGCAATCTGTAAATTTTGGTGCGGCATTTGTAAATAAGGAGACCACCGATTCTTTTGTTTGGTTGTTTGAAAAATGGGGTGAAATAATGGGTGGGTCTCCACCAAAAGTGATCATCACGGACCAAGATCCTGCAATGGATAATGCAATTCGGATCTGTTTTCCTGGTTCGAGCCACAGGCTTTGCATGTGGCACATTCTTAAAAAGCTTCCAGATAAGCTTGGTGGCCCGGGTTTGAATAGTGATTTTAGCATTCCATTCCACAGTTGCATCTGGAAATCTGAGACCCCAGAAGAGTTTGAGATGAGATGGAATGACGTAATGCACGCTAACGTGCAAATTGCAGGTATTACTTGTTTTGATAAATTATTCTTATGTTTGAACTTTTTTGTTCTTTTTTATTAGTACTTGATACATATCCCAATAACAGGTTGTCCTTGGCTTTCTGACATTTATTTGCTTCGTGAGAAGTGGATACCGGCTTATGCCAAACATATTTTTACTGCTGGTATTCGCACAACTCAGAGATCAGAAAGCATGAATGCTTTTGTTGATAAGTATGTTAGCAGTAAAAATTCTCTACATGAATTTCTGACCAGATTTGAAAGGGCAATAAGGAAACAAAGACAGAATAGTTAGCAGCTGACTATACCACTCTGCATACCAAACCAAAGCTGCAAACAGGTTTTGAAATTGAGTCCCAAATGTCTGAACAGTACACCCGGTCCAAATTTCATATATTTCAGGCTGAACTAGTTGAAAGCTTGAATTATGCATCTTTAATGAAAGCTGACGATGGTAGTGTGCGACACTATATTGTCAGGAGAATGGCTAAGTCTGTACAGCATGATAAAACAAGAGATGTAGTTTACAAGGGGATGGATATTGCTGGGACTTGCACATGTAGTAAATTTGAAGTTAAGGGCATTCCTTGTAGACACATCCTCGTGGTATTGAGGAATGAGTTTGTTGATTCCCTGCCTCAATGTTATATTTTGAAGAGGTGGACCGCCTCTGTAACTACCGAGATTGTATATGATGATGCTGGTGCTGAAATAATCGGTAGTTACGGTAGTCCACAAGATTTGGACATGGTGGAATTGTCCAATGAATTCAACAAAGTGATGAGGATTGCTCGCTCATCAAAGGAGATGCGCCAAAAGGCGAAAACATTACTAGTTGGTGTTGTTGCAGAATTGCAACAAGATATGCCCCAAGAATCACAACAACCAACAACTAGTTCACTACCTAGAACAGTCCATATTCAAGTACCCGATATTGCAAAAACCAAGGGTAGTGGGAAGCGCATCAAAGGGGGTAGGGAGAAAGCATTGGAAATGGCTGCGAAACCATTGAGAAAGTGTCGCATGTGCAATAAAATGGTTAATCATGACAGTCGTACTTGTCCTTTAAAGCAAAGGTAAGTAATTAAATAGAAAGTTTAAATTTTTTTGCATTTGTGTACTTAGTATAATTTTAATTTCTTTTTGTGAACATTGAACGTGTAGCTCTACTATAAATGAGTCACAAGCTTCTACTACAGTTCCAACAATGCAACCTATAATAGAGGATCCTCCGAATATAGCATGAACTTTGTTGACTTATCTCTGTGTCTTTTGCAAGGTAAGTGTCATATATATCTGCCGTTATATTAGTTTATTACATTCTAACGCAATTATTAACTTAACCTACTTGTTTTGTTTGTTTGCAGGTAAATCATTGTCAGAAAAATAATGATGCCCAAGTTGGTAAAAAATTTCTAATTTGAAGTTCATATATTCTCTATTTAGTAGGCAATGATGAAAAGTATATGCAACTTGAATTTTGTTCCTGAACACTAGCCGGTGTGCCTTAATAAAGCGGCCCTAGTGTCAAATTCAAAATTCCAAATTTGACTCTATATGCAATCTGATTTAACTTCAATGCGGCAGTGATGAAAATTTTATGCATGATTTCATGTTTCATGATTATTTGATGTATGCTCAACTTCATGTCTGTTTTGAAAGTGTTTAGAGCCGAGAAGAGAGGAAGGGTTAATTTATAAGGAATCGAAGTAGTATACGCTATCTGGCTTTGAGATAAGGGGTTAACCCATTTTACCCCTCTTAAAATCTGAAGAGAAAGGCAGAGTCAAGCTCAGCCGTCCGATCGTGATCAACTTTGATCAGACGGCTGATCTTCTCCAGCTCTGATAAGTCTATTAAGAGCTCAGAAGCTGAATGCTTTTTCAGGAGTTGTTTTCCTTTAACAATGCAACAGTGTAAGTTTTTACGAGATATTAAAGTGGTAATTGTTGTTTTTCTGAGCCGCCTTGAATTTTTAAAATCCGAGTAAATGAGATAATGTTTTTTTTTGCACTATTTCTGAGCCTACAATTTTTAACCATGAACGTGTGTCATACGTACTTGAATTTTCTTCTATTTGATGAATATTTTGGTGCAGGAATCGAAGAGAAAGAACGAGATGATCGTCAGCGCCGAACAAATTATGAATATTTGATGATCGTCAGCGCTCAATCTGTGTTTGCTCTGGTCTGGAGAAAAAAATGAGACTTTGTGTTCTGTCTGTGTTGTTTATGAGCTCTACAAATTTTGCATACTTCATGGTCTGCCTGTTCTTGTTCTTGGCTGTTTGAAATTTGTATGATTCATGCTCAATCTGTGTTTGCTCTGGTCATCTGGGAAAAATGAGACTTCATGTTCAATCTGTGTTGTTTATGAGCATATGAAATTTTGCATACTTCATGGTCTTCCTGTGCTTGTTCTTGGCTGTTTCAAATTTTAATACTTCATGCTCAATCTGTGTTTGGTCCGGTCTGGAGAAAAAAATGAGACTTTGTGTTCTGTCTGTGTTGTTTATGAGCTTTACAAATTTTGCATACTTCATGGTCTGCCTGTGCTTGTTCTTGGTTGTTTGAAATTTGTATGCTTCATGCTCAATCTGTGTTTGCTCTGGTCTGGAGGGAAAAATGAGACTTCATGTTCAATCTGTGTTGTTTATGAGCATTTGAAATTTTGCATACTTCATGGTCTTCCTGTGCTTGTTCTTGGCTGTTTCAAATTTTAATACTTCATGCTCAATCTGTGTTTGTTCCGGTCTGGAGAAAAAAATGAGACTTTGTGTTCTGTCTGTGTTGTTTATGAGCTTTACAAATTTTGCATACTTCATGGTCTGCCTGTGCTTGTTCTTGGCTATTTGTACACTTCATGCTCAATCTGTGTTTGCTCTGGTCTGGAGAATTAAATGAGACTTCATGTTGAATTTCTGTGTTGTTTATGAGCCTCACAAATTTTGCTCCATTCATGGTCTGCCTGTGCTTGTTCTTGGCTGTTTGAAATTTGTATACTTCTCAGGCTCAACCTGTGTTGTTTGTGAGTTTTACAAATTCTGCATACATCATGTTATGTCTGTGTTGCTTCTCAGCTTATCTTATTTTGTTTACTTGGTTACTTGAAGCTTTGAGCATGAAAATCAGGTGGACACGCCATACTGCGTAATACACCCAAAAAAACACATAATTTCAATCATTACATTAAGACAATAATGAACAGATTATTTGCAAAAAATTGGATCTTCATAGAATTGCAAAGTGAGTGTTCACAAATTTTCTACAGCATAAGAAATATGGCCATTTACAGCATAGTACATTTATTAATAACTGTTTGTAGATGACAAAATTTGCAAAATTTGCTCCGAATATATAATTTGGCCGTACTGCAGTCTTCAATCACTCCAAAATGCACTTCATGCTGAATTCTACCTGAAATCCAAAGTAAACTGAAATTAGTGAACATGGAAAAGACAAAGACAAACAGATAACAGATAGTCGATTCCAAAAGAGAACAAAATTTCAAATAAATAATGTAGGCTCAGGAAAACACCGTTTGAACCTGAAGTTCAAAATTCATGTACTGTTAAATATTCGTCCTCGATCAAAACCAACACCAACAAATCATGAAGAATGACAAAATTTGTAAGCTTAGAGCTAAGACAAACAGAGCATGTAGTTTACAAAATTTGTAATGCTCATAAACAACACAAATAGAGCTTCAAGTCTCACTTTTTCCTCCAGACCAGAGCAGACACAGATGGAGCATGATGTATAAAAATTTGAAACAGCCAAGAACAAGCACAGGAAGACCATGAAGTATGCAAAATTTGTGAAGCTCATAAACAACACAGACTGAACATGAAGTCTCATTTTTTCTCTCCAGAGCAGAGCAACAACAGATTGAGCCTCAAGTATACAAATTTCAATCAGCCAAGAACAAGCACAGGCTGAAAAAGAAGTATGCAAAATTTGTAAAGCTCATAAACAACAAATACAGAACACAAAGTCTCATTTTTTTCTCCAGACCAGACCAAACACAGATTGAGCATGAAGCTTTACAAAATTTGAAACAGCCAAGAACAAGCACCGGAAGACCATGAAGTATGCAAAATTTCAAATGCTCATAAACAACACAGATTGAACATGAAGTCTCATTTTTCCCTCCAGACCAGAGCAAACACAGATTGAGCATGAAGCATACAAATTTCAAACAACCAAGAACAAGCACAAACACCTTATGATATATAGAGCATGTTGTTTAAAGATTTTATCATCCCAGTACAGACACAGATATATCATGAAGCAAGCAAAATCTGTCAGTTGGGAACAAACACAGACAGAGCATGTAGAATGCAAAATTTGTTATGCTCATACTGAACAACAGAAACTATAATTGTGGTTGAAATAATACTAGTAGGCTCAGAACAGACTATTCATACCAAGGGCTGCATTGGGGTGCCACGCCAACTATGATATGATAGATATACAATCAAGAACAAATACAACAATCCTGAAGTAAATATTCAGATCATGTTCTGTTTTGCATCACGGCCTACACCAACCAAAGCATTTGAGAGACTCAAAAACCAAAAGGCTTAGATGAGTACCCAACGCATACACATCCAACGTCAGTTACTAGAAAATCTAGTATTCTGTTGTTTGGAGCATTACAAATTTTGCATACTTCATGCTCTGTCTATCCATAACAAATAGGCTCAGAACAGACTATCCATAACAAAGGCTGCACTTGGGGTGCCGCGCCAACTAGGATATGATAGATATATAATCAAGAATAAATACAACAAATTGAAATAAGTATTCAGATCATAAAGTGTTTAGCATCACTGCCTAATATACAGTTTGTTTTTGTATACTTCATGATCTATCTGTGTTTGTTCTGGGCTGAAAAAAAATGATACTTCATGTTCTGTCTGTGTTGGTTGGAGCTTATCATCAACTGTGCAGATCAAATATAAAGTAAGTCTATTAAGAGTTGGGGAACTGAGTGCCTTATCGGGACGGGGGGGGGGGGGGGGGGGGGGGTTATTATAGGCTCAGAAAACAGTCATCATAAGTAGGGCTGCATTGGACTGCCACGCCAACTAGAATATGATAGATAAATAATCAAGAATACTTAAAACAGGATTGAAATAATTATTCAGATCATAAAGTGTTTTGCATCACTGCCTAAACCATTGTGAGTCATTGGTGCCCAAAATTTTTGTGAATTGAGCTATTGTTAAAACTCAAAAATTGGTACTTTCAAGCCTTCATCTCTTCTCTCCCGCTCAAAGGTGTGTACTCAACTTTGAATAAATATCATGGTACGCAATCAAAAATCTCTTCGAAATCATAATTTCAATGCCCCAAAATTATTTAACCAACTAATATCCAAATCAATCTCATCATTGCCTACGAACAAAACCGAAAGAAAATGCAAGAAATTAAACAGATATCATTAAAGCATTTATGAGAGTCAAATACTTCCCTCCGGAATATGAGAGATCAGACGGCTAATCACTTCCACCTCCGATCGATGAGACATTCAAAGCAAAGCTCCACTCCAATCGATGCTTTAATCGATAAGGAATCGAAGTGGTTTACGCGATCTGCTGTGAGATAAGGGGTATACCCCTTTTAACCCTCTCAAAATCTGAAGAGAAAGGCGGAGGGAAGCTCAGCCTGGAAGAGGTTGATTAGGGTTTGGAACGAGAGAGAGCGGGAGAGAAGAGAGAAGAGAGGTAGGCTTAGTCGATAAGGAATCGAAAGTGTATACTCGATTCATGGTAGGGGTAGGGTAGTCGATAAGAAAGATAGCCGGAGAGGAGCGAAGGTGGCGATTAGGGTTTCGAAAGGATCCTTCGATTAGGGTTTCGAAGGTGCCGTGATTAGGGTTTCAGATAGGGTGAGGAAGAGAAGAGAGGAATCCAAAGAGAGGAATCCAAGCAGATCGAGAGCGGGATTCGAGAGCGGGAGTGGAGCTCAGATTAGGGTTTGGAACGAGAGAGAGAGCGGGAGAGAAGAGATAAGGCTTACACGATAAGGAATCGAAGGGAGAGAAGAGATAAGGCTTTGAGATAAGGGGTATTCCCCTTTTACCCCTCTTTAAATCTGAAGATAGAGCGGAAGAGAGATCAGCCGTCTGATCTTCATCAAGTTTGATCAGACGGCTGATCGCTCCCAGCTCAGATAAGGAGCTCAGCTCTCCATCTCTTAATAGACTAACTATATATATATATATATATATATATATATATATATATATATATATATATATATATATATATATATATATATATATATATATATATATATATATAAGAACTACTCTTTACTGAGATTTAAATATAAATGTGTACATTTAGAGATCTCTTAACTGATATGAAGTACATGCAGGTTTGTGGGAAATGGAACTTTATGCATATATATAGGAGATATAGGAATTTCCATTTACTGATTGAAGTATAAGTTTAGATGGATCTATTACTGATTTGAAGTAAAACATGTATATATATAATATGTCAAAAGAGCTTTTGATGAAGTTGAACATATGCAGATATAGAAGATGGACTTTTGAAAAGAAGCATAAGTGCAGGTCATAGAAGGTGAACTTCATGCAAATACAAAGAAAATAGATCATATGCATATATATAAAAATTTGAACTACATACAGGATATAGAAGATACTGATATAGACATATGAGTATAGTAGAAAACTTCTTTTACTGACGTGGTTATATGAGTATTCCTTTTTACTGATTATGAAGTGAAACCGACTCAGAATTGAATGGAGATAACAGTTAAATATTTAGGACAAGACTGATATTAAACCTTAGTCCCTTTGTCAAGAAATATATATACAAAGGTTAGTAAGTAATTGACTATATTGTTACCTAATGCAGGTGTAGAAAATGCATTCACTGCATACCCCAAAACTACCAAACACTATATTTAAGGCTACAATTACTTAAACAAGATGCCGGTGGGGTAAATGTGGATTATTCAAGTGTCCACCTGCACAAAAGGCGGCAGCAATCTGCAGTTGTATCCTGCAGTTGAGCATTTTGGTACTCAGACCCAAAATTAATCTCTTAACTGGTTAATTAAAAGTTTAAGATTGATTCTTCTTAATGGTAATTGAGGTGTATTAGAAACTTCAAAAAGCATCAGTAAACCCCCAGAACTCATTACAAGAATGTGCAATATTGAGCTTAAACCTATTTAATTCATACGCAATTAAAGCTTTGGATTTTTTTGTGCATGTTTCTAACTGATACATACTTAGACTTGTAAACTCCAAATCTATTCTCCTGAGAGGATCCATCACCTCTAACATAACATATAGGGAATATTTAAAGGTACAAAACTTATCAGGTTTTCAATTTGTGATTTTACTCAAGTTGTTCAAAAGTCAATAAATAGGATGTATATGCATATGCATAGGTAATTACCAACAATGCTTGTATATGCTTACTCATATAGGTATTAACAGTAGCAAGAAAATTCCTTTCATGTTAAAAGTAGTGTATAAGTGTGTGTGTGTGTGTGTGTGTGTGTGTGTATATATATATATATATATATATATATATATATATATATATATATATATATATATATATATATATATATATATATATATTAGATCATGGTTGCAATGGACAAATCATACTCAGTCCTCAAATTGCCCAAAATCACTAAAACATGCACACACACAGATACCGAAAGGAAATCTTTCTTCTTTCACTCAAGCTTGTTCCTTTTACTTCAAAACTTATTATATACATACCCCCCCAATCATCTATATCAGTTCAATCATGTTTATAAGCAATTATAAGAACAAAATAGCAAGTTTGGGGCATCAATAGTGGGTGTATGTGTATATCAACATAACAAATCTCCCTCTTGTTCAAACTCATTTATTTCTTATACAATAACATTACACCACTCATTATATATATTCACAACAGTAGCAAAACAATTGTAAACATCATACTCATGATCTCTATTAGGTTCTTTAACTATCACAAGTCATCAAATTAGGGTTTTAATTCATCAAAGGCATAATTTCAAGCAAAGATTCAATTTTTAGTTCATCTACCCATCAAAATTTCATTATACCTTCACATCATCATCTAATGTGCTTACTACTAAATAGATCACATCATACAACATGCCTAGAACAATAAGAAAACAAAACTAAGTCACTCACGTCTTTTGAAGAATCAACCGAAGAAAATAAAGAATAAGAAAAATTCCTCATTCACAAGAAAACCAAGAATCCTCGTTGAAAACTCCAAGAAAATAATAATAAGAATTCCCTTTATGTTGTGTAGCAAAGAGACGGCTACAATCCACCTTTAATAGGCCGGGATCCAAGTAGATTAGGATTTTGAATAGATTTGCAAAATACCTCTTATAAATATATCTTTACATATATAACTCCTTATACTTGGAAGTTTAATAAAACCGCTTAATTGAGTTTTAAAAATCAGGAATAGCCCTTCTAGTATCAGCCGACATTTTTTAAGAATCCAGAAAACCAACTTTGCATTTTTGCCCCTCTAAGTGGCAAATTTGAAAAAAGACCCTTCTTTTGCAAAATCCAAGATCCTTATTTCGAACTCTAAGAAATTAATGTAAAATAATTTTTTGTTTTTGCAGAGGAGGGGGATGGCTGTAGTGGCTATTTATAAGCCAAAATCTGGAGTTTGTACTCCAAGTGGTAATTTTGTACAAAAGTCCATCTTTTTTGTAATATTTGCAAATAGGTCCAATAATTATCAGAAAAATCCAGACAATTTACAAATAATATCTAATAATAAATAATGTTTTTTTAAGGTTTATAAATCAATTAAAATGATTTTGGTGATTTAATAAATATTTCTCTGAAATTTTACCTTTTTACACGTGCAAAATGCGTGCAAATAATTTCTTGGGAAGTTCAAAATAAAAAATTATTCTCCAGATTATTGGGGTCGAGGCAACACTCATGTGGTATTCGTGTGATGAGGTTCCATAGCTTGCGGTGTGGGGTATTCTCGAAGATTCCTAGGTGTGAGTGAAATAGTCTTCGGAATTATCTGTGGATATAGTTTAACCTCCGAAATTATCGGGACATGGGCTAATACTCACAGTTTATCTATTTCTCGTAGTAGTTATCGTGGTAGGATTAGTTGTATGGCGGGGAATTAAACCTTATAAAGTGGAGAACGTTAAGGGCTTGCACCGGACCTATGTAGAGTGAGATGCATAGAATTCGACAAGTATGCATTAAAGAGTCAACATTTAGTATTGTGTTTTCTTGATTTGGTTTATGCATGTATTTTTCTTTTTTCTACAATTGACACTTAGTATAGCTACACTTGATGTTTTTCATGTTTCATTGTTATTTCTTAATTCATTTATTCTTGTCTTTATTACATGTTGTTTATAATTCTATATTTTATGTTCTATTTATGTTGTTTTTGTTTTTATGTCTATCACACCGTTATGGTTGACTCCTGTAGTTTTGGGGGTTAGGATTATCTCTAGCCTCATATTTTACAGGTAGGTACCTATAGCTTTGGGATTGGGATGCATGAGGTAGAATGATAATAGAGCTTATGTAAATTGTAAAGAATGTGTTGTAAATAAAGAAAATAGTAATTCAACGTGTTTAATTTTTTGCTGTGCTTTGTAAAAAATTGATGTAATAAAAAGTTTTAATTTTCCCTGTATTTGGTTGCTATGTTTATGATTACATCGAAGTAGATTCTAGAATTGTGCCATGTATTTTTAAGATATTATATTGAAAATTCGGGGCGCTACAACAACTCTCTAGTTGATGACTTTTTCAGATTCCTTATGGAATTCAATCCACCGTCCCTAAAACACACGCAAAGACAACAAAAGACAACCAAAAGCTACAGCAAAGTTGAAACTTGCAAAGGTTGTAACTCCTACTCCACTTATCGGAATTTAACCAAATAGGGCAATTTAGAAATGTGAGAGACTCTACTACAACTCTCTAGTTGAACACTTTTCCAAACTCAGTAAGCAAGAGGTACAAAAACTTCGAACAATGCAAACAGTGAGCTTTCGGCTAAAAGGCCACCTACCAAGATTTTGTAAAACTCATAACTTTTGCTCCGCTTATCGGAATCTAACCAAATACAAAAATTTTGGAAAGGTGAGAGACTCTAATACAACTCTATAGTTGAACACTTTATCAGGTTCAATCAATAAGAGGTACAAAAACATCAAGCAATCCAAACAGCAAGCATTTAACCAAAAGCTGGCTGCTGCGTTTTGGAACGGTCATAACTTTTGCACGACTTATCAGAATCCAACCAAATAGGACATTTTGGAAAGGTGAGAGAATCTATTACAACTCTCTAGTTGAACACTTTTCCAAATTCAGTAAGAAAAAGGGTACAAAATATCGAGCAATCAAAACAGCGAGCACTCGGCCCAAAAGTTGGCTGTTGTATTTTTGTAACGGACATAACTTTTGCTCCGCTTATTGGAATCTAACCAAATAGGATATTTTGGAAAGGTGAGAGTGTCTACTACAACTTCCTAGATGATCACTTTTCCAAATTCCGCAAGGAACTCCAGATTTGGTCCGTTGAACACACAACAAAACCTAACCCAAAACAGCAAGTTGCTGTTTTAGCTTAAAAACCCGCTGTTTTGGGGAAACGGTTTGTTTGGACTATCAAACTAACCCCAAAAATTCTACAAAAAATTGAGCATGGTAACAACGCATATGATAACCCCTCCAATTAATTTGGTGTCAAAATTCCACCTTTAACATAGGTAATTAATTCTAACCCTAGAACTACAACGATTGAATCTTTATCGCTTTATTTTGTGTTCTACTACTTCAAACTTTATATGCCTATTATTCTAGTCCATCTAATCTTATATGCACATGTTTTTAGTCCAAGTTCTTCATTTAACAACATACAACAATAATAAAACAAACAAAATAACAAGAGTTAAGAAACCCCCACTCAAATCGGTTGTAGGAAGAACTTTCTTTGCTTCCATCTCCTTCCTTGTTCTTGCTCCTCTTCAAGAACACCTCAAGAAAAGAGCCCATTCTTTCTTTTGATTTTGATCTCTCTTTTTTTTCTTTCTTCTCAATCTTTTTTTCTAAAAATTTAAACAAGATGTAGAATGAGATGAGTGAGAAAGGATGGAGGAAACAAAATGAAAGGGCTTTGCCCTTGGAAATGTTGGCAAGACACTTTGTAGGAGAGAGAGAGAGAGAGAGAGAGAGAGAGAGATGTGGTAGAGAGAGAGCCAAGTGTCTCTCTCTTTGTGGGTTAACAAATAAATATTTTATTTGTAATTTAAAATTGCAATCAACACCAAATAAAATTGCAATTAACACCCAAACTACTCTCTACCTTCCATTTGATCATGATTGATCAAGAATAAGAGACATTTTTCAAAAATCACATACTACATGATTTCGTACAAATGTGCAAAATCGATATAGTACATATACGTACATATATATGTCTATACAGATAATTTTGATTCGTTAAACGAATAATCTCTATCAAAAATATTTTAATACAGAAATGATAATAAAAATAATTTTATTACCGGCTTGAAGATTTCAGTATCAATTTGATACAATACAGATGTATACAGACTGGTATATATACATAGATAACGTTTATTAACAAAATTGGGTAATATCCACAAAAAATATTTCAATTCTGAAAATAATAATAAAATAATAATTTTTAATACCATTACGAGATTTTACAGACATTTTCTCAAAATTGCATTTTACAGGATTTTGTACAATACAATACATATATATACTTACTAGTATATATCTACTGATAACTTTTTATTAGAAAAACCAAGTAATTTCCATAAAAATATTTTAATTTTAAAAAATAATAATTATACAAATATAATATCCAACCGGGATATTATATAAAGACAACAAGAGAAGACAACAACAAGTAGAAGAAGTGTAGTATGGAGAGTTGCAGTCGACCGACGTGGGGGTGCGGTCGACCAACCCAAACTGCTGAGAGTTTTTCGAGTGTACAGGGTCCAGTAGAGGGGGTGAAGGTCGACTGTGCAATCGACCGGTCGTGTCTCGTGTTTGGCTTTACATGTTGCGGTCGACCGACCTTGGGGGTGCAGTCGACCGACCTTGGGGGTGCGGTCGACCGAATTCGACGCTGATTGTTTTTGGGCTTACAAGTTTAAGGCCAAATTGCTGGATTTGTGTTTATCTTTTAGGGTTTACTTGGGGGCTATATATATGGCCGTAGACTCTAGGGTTAGAATCTATTTGTGTAATCAAGAGGTGAGCCGTTATCATTGTTCAACTTCAAGAGGGGATTGTGCCGAGTGTTTCAAAGGTGAGAGAGAGAGAGAGATTGAGAGTTGTAATCCCTTTATGTAATCTTTATATTTCTTGGGGAATAAGAAATATTGTCTGCATATTGATTGTGTTCTTGTGAGATCTTGCATATATTGTAGTGGCTTGTTCTTGGTTCATTTAAGTCTTGGGAGTTTCTTTTACTTGTGGTGTGTTTCCGCCATTAGCACTACGAGTTGTGGTAGATTCTTCAACATTCACCACAGTCATTAGCTTCATTAGCTTCTTCATCTTCTTCATATTCTTCACGTGTCTCATCTTCATCTTCTTCTTCTTCATCATCGACATCTAATAAATCATTTTTCATACATGCACGATTGAATTAATCACCCATATTTTCATTGTTAATCAAATTGCTTATGAATTTAGAAGAATGAGGCAACTCATCTTGTGTGTGATTTGGTACAGTTTGTATTGAGAACGTATCTTCGATGTTCCTCAAATCTTCACGTGTATTCGTGAAGCCAACCGCGATATTCCTCGATTCTTGATTGGGACTTCACCTACTGTGCTTGTAGTACGAATTACATTGCACTGATGAATTGGCATCAGAATTTTCTCAATATTTAGCTCCACTACCGTCCAATTAGAGTTTGGATCAAGCGACCGTACAATCACTGCAGCAAGAGCATCATCGTCGTTTATAGGAACCGCCATGAAATATTGCCCTTCTTATTTTGACGCATAACATCGACCTTGGATTTTAATAATTCATTCACCTCAATCCAAACTAGTAATTTCATATATCTTATTCACTAGTTCATATGTTGTAATGTTACGATCAACCCAAATTACTTCTATTTCAACACCTCTATAACTAAATTTCCCTTCTGGGTCACAAAAGCTTTCTCCCTCGTAATAACACTAAACAAAAATTTTGTATTCCAAATCTACGTGTAAATGGACAAACTAATTACTACATTGTCATGGAGATCATCAATCCACCCTCTGAGCATTTTGTAGAACACTATGTGGGAATCCGAAACCGCCGTAGATAATACGTTTTTTAACTATAACTAATTTGAGAGTTCTCAATTATAACCTTACAATTTGAAACAATAGAAACATAAATTATGTTTCATATTTTGCAATTTGAAACAATAGAAATAATACCTTTATGGAAATAATAGTCTTAATTCCGAGAGGGAGAGAAGAATGAGCGTGCTTCAGAATCTATGAGAAAAAACACCACCATTCTATGAATGTTAGGAAGAAGGATGTTAGGGTTTTGGGTTGATGTAAGTTCGAAGAGAGGAATGAGTAGGGAGAGAGAGAAATGAGAGATGAGTTGAACTGAATTGGGTAAATCAAATAGGGACCCAGTAGACTCGCTCTTCCGAAAAGCAAGTGTAGTATAATTGTCCTCATTGTTGGGAATAACGAGCTCTTTTATGGAGTTCTTTTGGAGAATTCACCAAGTTTAACAGAGAGTTCTCACTCTATGAAATGTCAAAAATTGCACAGTCGTCATTTCCAACAGAGAGTCTAGTACAAAGAACCTCACTTTTGGGAACAATGAGTCTTTTTTGAACATTTTGAACTGAACTCGTTGTTGGGAACAACGGATTTCTCAAAAAAATAGAACTAAACTTGTCGTGTCCCAACGACAAGTCTGAAACAGTTAAACTCGCCGTTTCCAACGGCATATTTAGTTGTTGAGTCTACGTGTACAAAAATTCGGTAACTGTCCTTTTTTAAAAAATAGTCTAAAAAAATAGCATTAAACAAATTCAAGAGAATTGGCCTACCTATTTATTTATGTCATCTTTTAACAAACATAGACACCAACGAAATGAAAGAAAAAAGTTGACGGAGAAGATTAAATCTCTAATATTATAATGGGAGAAGGCCTTAGTGTCATTTGACAATCTACCAACGCGTGTATTGCACGTGCATAACTAATATGAATGAGGTCTCAGGTTCGAGTCTTCACAACGTCAGATTTTTTACTTTGATTTTTTTAATATATATTAAAAGTGCATCACAGTGTAAATTATTATCTATCTATCTATCTATCTATCCATCTATCAATAATATAATATATAATAACTATTATAATGGAAGAACTGGAGTTGTTAATCTACCTACTTACGTATAACACACGCGCAACTCCAACTCTCCCATTATAGTCTTCATATTTACTTTAAAAAATATATAATCATATTTATTAAAACATTCATTCAGAATTTTTACTTTAATTTTTTTTTTAAATTAATACGTGCTTCGCACGTGTATATTACTAGTAAGATTAATTAGGAATGCTAAGTCTGACTTCGGATTTCTCCCTAACGTAGGGGTGGGTAGCCACAGGCCCACAGATCTCTACTATTATAATGGGAGAAGGGGTTAGTGTCATTTGTCACCGTCTGTCATTTTGTCAACACGTGTAGAGCACGTGTTGGCTTTTTTTTAATCATTTTCATTCCCCTCCACGTGCATCGCACGTGCATTATAGTTTTTTTGTCCTTTTCATTCCCCTCCACGTGCATCGCATGCGTTGGTATTTTTTTTCCTTTTCATTCCCCTCCACGTGCATCGCACGTGCATTATAATTTTTTTTGGGATCCTTTTCATTCCTCTCCACGTGCATCGCACGTGCATGATACTAGTATGTATAAGAGTTGAAGTAGCATACTCATTTCTCAGTTTCAATTGCCTCCATTTCGTATAGAGAACTGAATCCTTCACTTTTTCGTACTGCAAAATTCATGGTATTTTCAAATGAAACAGAGCATTTGTAGTCGTTGATATTCAAAATTTAGATATTTGATATTTAGAATAGAAAATTTGAGTATGAGCTCTAGTCATTTTAACTCAAAATTTGAGTTTTAATTTTGAAAAATAGTTGGACGGTAGATGAAGTTTCATCCGAAAAATTAACTATCTTTTTCATATATAAAAATTCTCGGACGACGAATGATTTCCTGTGCGATGGATTTTTTTAATAAAAAAAACAAGGGACGGGAAATCATTTCCCATTTGAGATTTTTTTAAATTAAAAAAAATTCATCACAGACAGGGAAGCATTTTCCGTCCGAACAATTTTATTTTCCATTTAAATTGATGGATAGAAAATGTTTTTCTGTGCGATAGATTTTTTTAAAAAAATAGAAGAGACGAAAAGTCATCGTCTGTCCGATACAATTTTGTTTGAATAGAAGAAAAATCATCTTTCATTAGCTATATTTTGTAAATTCTCATTTCTCATCTCAAATATAGCTGACCACTGTTTCTCTCCAATCCAAAATTTTGGATATTTGACCGACGACTACATGACTTTTTTTTTTCCTGAATTTTGTAATTTTTGGGAAAATAGTTAAGGACTACAGATGCTCTTAGTCTATATATTAAGTCGTGTATCATGCATACGAATTAGTACGCTCACCTGATGGTGAAGATAAGATGCTTAGTGGTTACATAATAGAATAAGAGGAGGGCCGAAAGGTGTATCATGTCATCATGTCATAAGGGCAAAGGTCAGAAGGAATAAACCAAAAGGGGAAGCATGTTTCCATCTCTTTGCTTCATTCACTTCAAATTTAACAAATATCATTTTTTTTAGGCTATTATTTTTTTTGCATCTCAACATGCTAGGGATTTTTTTAAGGTGCTGAATTTTTAACAATATCACTGATCACATCAATGATAATTTGATGTGTATGATTTATATTGGGATTTCCCCAATACACCCTTGCAAATCTTCTAATCCATTCACAATACAAAAATTTTATTTAAAGAACAATGAATTATTTCTCTTGACTCCCTAGGAAGGCTAATTAGCAAATATATACATACCTCTCATATCTGGATAAAAACTTTACAAAAAATATAATGTATTGAAAATAATTTTTTTGTTTCAAAAGAGCTATAAGTCACTTGTTCTCTTTAATTTAGCCAGTGTCAAATATATTAAGCCCGTTGGACTATCTAATTATACTGCAATTTTTCTCTTTCCTCGAGGGACATAATTTTTTACTTTCTTTCTTCATGAAGAGATACAATATTTAAAAAAATCAGAGATATGCAGGATGTATAGTATTAGAGGTTTTTACCTAAAATCCCCCTTAGGATCTTGTTAAATTATTTGATGCAATCAATACAAACTACTAAGCACATATGAGATCATACCAAACACACCAAAGCACACACAAATTTGTCCCGGTTGGGGCTTTTGCCTTAATCCGGGGGAGAAGAAATCTAAGATATTATTCAATTAGAAAAAATACAAGACTATTACAATTCTCACCACGGTCCTCTCTCAAGCCTCACCAGTATGTACTAGTTGTTTACAATTAGAGAAACTCTCAAGCTTATCCTTCAATGACGTACTCTCTCTCTTTCTTGGCTCTCAATGGAGGCCAATAACAACACTATATAGAGATCTAGAGAAAACCTAGTTTGTTATCTTGATACAATAGCCTTTGAATATTCCTGAAGAGAAAACTCTACGATAAGAGCCGTTAGATCTGACTTGAAGAGCAAGTTGGGTTTCTCACGAATCACCAAGATCCGACCCAAATTATCCATCAGCGCCATGCGCGGTCGACCGCACCACAAGGTCGGTCGACCGTCCCCCTCTCGGGAACTTCTGCAGAGTTGGGTGGTCGACCGCACCCCATGTACGGTCGACCACAACTCCATCTGCTGCTACAGTTGCTGACTGTTTTCCTTGCTTCCACTCCGTTTCCGATTTTCTCGATTTCTCCATCGTCTCATTGTCTTCTTATCCAACATAGTATGCAAGACATAAACTCAACAATCTCCACCTTGGATTGCATACTCATGAATCCAAACCTGTGTGATTTAAAACCTTCTAGACTCTTTTCCTTCTCTTTTTGCAAACAACTCGTTTCAATGGCTTCCTCTACCAGTTGAATCTATCTCCACCTGTTTTTCTCCCGCTGTATGCCCCCCTCAAGGGCACACCCTAGTAGATGTAATCATGGAGGTGCCACCCTCCACACGAACTCCACCTACCTCAAGACTCTCTCCACCTTCCGACTATATTCGAACGTCGCAGTCTCGCTCGGATGATTCTAGTGACGACATACTAGATGGCACTTTAGGAACAATGGGCTTCGAAACACTTGCGCAAGTTTTTTTGTTCCTCCAAAGCTGGTGAGGTTGTGCTAACACTGATTAATCCCCCTCTCACCCTTCATCACCTCACGATAACTTTTCCAAACTGAACGAATTCCACCTAGATCTGTGTACCTACAGTCCCGAGCTTCTAGAGTTCTCATGGAAATAAGGCTCCGCTTTATCAAAGGAATATACATGCCCTCCTCTAGTTTGTATCTCCTTTCGTCTGTCATCTTTGACTCATTTGTTTTCTCACCTCTTACATCACAAGTCTTGTCAATCTTCGTTCCCACACAACGACATGAGGAAAACTTGTAAGTAGAAACCATTACTTCATAAATCTTATCAACCTTCATTCTCACACGACGACATGATGCAAATTTGTAAGTAGAAACCATCTCCCTCTCGGAGCAAACTTGAGAAGAACTAACCGAATCAAAAGAACAACCAGAATTCACATCTAAAGAACTTGAAACAAAAGCACTGTTTAAGCTATCACCTGATTCAGCGGCACTGAAAAAGCCCCTCTGACTCAACCACTTACAACAGTCTCTCATGTAATGCTCAATTCCTTTTCATTGGTGGTCACAGACCTTACCCCTACATACACTTTCCCTTCCAATTAAAGTACAATCCACCTCCAAGCAACTCATAGAAGTTGACGCTGATTTCTAACTCTCCTTCCTAAGTGCATCCTCCTCCAACCCCTTGATCATACCTGCTATGAAAAACTTCTCCTTGGTAGATTTCTCATTCTCATCTAGCATGGTTATCATGTTGGATGGATTTGGTGGTGAATATATTGAGTTGGAAACCCTTAGATCATCTGCATTGAACGCCTTCAGTTTAGATAACTCCATATTGGGTTGAACCCGTTAACGTTAACGGGTCGACCCGGGTCGCGAAGTAAATGAATCCAACCCGGTTAACCAGACCCGTTAACCCGCCTAAGAAGATCCGACCCGCCCGCCAACCTGCGGGTCGACCCGCGGGTTGCGAACCGTTTGACCCGCTCTGGGTCGACCGTTGATCCGCGGGTCCAACGGGTCCTACTGTTCACCAGAGCCGTTGGCAACGGTTCTTCTAGCCGTTTTGTGTGGTTTTTTGTGTTTTTTTTTGTGTTTTTTTGTTTTTAACCCTATAAATACTCCCTAAAATCAAACAAAAAAACACATTACTCTCTTACCCTCTCTACTATTATTAGTCAATTAATTTCAAATTGTGAACAATTGAACAAACAAGCTGGCAAGTCATATACACGATCAAATTTAGATCGCATCGAAGTCAAAATTCAACAACTTCTTCAAGTCTTCAACTCTCCTCCAATTCCAAGTGATCAAGTCTTCAACTCTCCAAGCTCTCATCGAGTCTTCAATTCCAGATTTCTACTTCTACTTCTATTCTTATTTTCATGGGTTCTTTTATATACGCGTATCCACCGTGAACAGTATCAAAATTTCATATCCCTCTTCTTCAATTTCAATTTATTTTTTAGTTATAATTTTTGGTATCTTGTTTGTTTGTTAATTTTTTGATCTTCTCTCTCACAACCCTCTTGTGATCTAGATTTTTTTTTTTAACTTATTGCCCCTACATTGTGTAGTTTTTTTTACATACACTACTACACATAAACATGTTTAGATCACGCGGTAGCGGTCGTAGCCAAAGTGGGCAAGATTCCACCGGCACTTCCCATAGGCCACCAATTGTCCCACATAATGTACCCGTCGAAGAGTACCATGATCCTCCTACCCAACAATGGGGTACACACGATGAGTTTGTAGGAGACATACAATCAGAAGAAGAAACACAACAACAACAACCAATCGAAACAACACAACCCCCTAGTGGCAGAAAAAGTAGAGGGAAAAGTAGTGATTGGCATAAACTTTACAATTATATCGCGGAAGAAGAAACACCGGGTGTAGGTTTGAAAATTTGTAAAACATGTTCTAAGCAATACAAATGGAAGAGGGGTGAGGGTACGGGTACAATTAAGCGACACGTCCTAAGTGTACATAAAGACCTTCTTGTTAACCTACCCGGCCAACGAAAAATCCACCCTAGGACCTGTTTAGTTGATAGCCACCCTTATGATCCCGATCTTATTCATCGGGAAATGGCCCGATTAGTAATAAAGAAAGAGTTACTATTTTTCTATTCCGAGAGTAGGAACATGAAAAATTTTAATCAAACGGTCTTAAACCCTCATTTTAGAAGAATCCCGAGAAATACTTGCAAATTGGATTGTTTTAAAATGTACAATGAAATGATGGACGCTTTGATTACAATTTTATGATGTTTAACTTGTAGAGTTAGTTTAGCTTCGGATTGTTGAACGGGTTGCAACAATATTCCAATGATGGGAATAACCTGTCATTGGTTCGATAATGATTGGATTCTTCAAAAAAGAATCATATCACTTGCTGCGTTGTCCTATCCCCATAGTGGCGTTAAAATAGCAAACCGTATTTTAGAAATTTGTGATGTTTTTCATATTCGTGATAAAATTATGTGTATTACTTTTGATAATGCATCTAACAATAATGCATCAATTAGTATTTTAAAAAAAGAATTAAACCCTCCATCTGACAATATTTTTCATGTTAGATGTACATATCATATTTTAAATTTATGTGTTCAAGATGCATTAAAAATAGCCGATCAATATATACTTAAAATTAGAAATTGTGTACATTTTATTGCATTAAGTGGCATCGTATTTAAAGAAAGGAAAAATTGGTGTAGGATTTCAAATCTACCTTTTAGAAAATTTCCAAAGGATGTTAAAGACCGATGGAACTTTACTTTTGATTTACTACAGGTTGTTACCGAATATAAAGCATCTATAAATAATTTTTGTATTGCAAAAAATATGCCAAATTTTCAAATGACTCCTCCCGATTGGTATTATGCCGAATCTTTGTTGAAATTTTTAGAACCTTTTAAAACCGCAACTTTCAAAATTTTCAAAATCATATGAATCTAGTTCTAGTAGCATTTTTATTTCAATAGTTACTATGATGCAAACTTTTAACGAAATGTTAAATGATGCTTTTGTTGGTGATATTGTCAAACTTGCATACACAAAATTTTTGAAGTATTTTAATCCTTCTCCTATGTTGTATTGTGTTGCTACCGTTATGAATCTTCGTATCAAATTAGAAGGTACGAAGAGTTTGATTGAAATATTTTTTAGTTTGCTTGGGGATGAAGAAACTAAAATTGATTGCCCTTCTTTTTTAGTTTAATTTGAATCTACATTAAATAATTTGTATGATTATTATGATAGATGTTTTGCTTCTAGTAGTACAACTTTTGTAGTTAGTTCTTTTTCTGCTACTTCTAAAGGTAAGGGTAAGAGTAAATTTGATGATAGAACATTTAATTTACTTGCACAAATTCAATCCAAAAAACCTAGGACTAATCAACCAAATGAATTAAATTGGTATAACCAACAAGATTTTGAGTCTTTTACTTCTTCACTAGATATTTTACAATGGTGGAAAGACCATGAACACACATATAGTATTCTTAAATATATGGCTAAAGATCTACTAACTCCTCCTGTCTCTACAGTTGCTTCTGAAAGTGCATTTTCTACAAGTAGCAGGGTTCTAACTAATTACAGGAATCGCTTGAAGCCTGATTCGTTAGAGATGCTCGTTTGCACTGAAGACTGGCTAAAGGCTGAAGATAGGACACAAGGAAAAGAATTATCTACGTCTACAAGTGGGAGCAACTCGCCGGAACAACAACAACAATAACAATCGCAACCATAATGAAGAATTCAAGACCAACAATAACAAGTCAACAACAACAAATTGAAGACCATCAAATTGAAGACAATTATAAATAGATAAAAAAATTGTATTAAATCTTTGCTTGTTATTTCAATTTAGGAAAATTGAAGTAAATTAAAATTGTATATAAGAAATATGTTAGTGTATAAAACAAATTTTTGAAATCTTTATTTCTTATTAGAAATTGTGAAACTTGAAATTGAAAAACTATATCACTCAGAACTTTCTCCCCTTTCCTCCGTCCCTGCTCCCCCAGATCCGGCCTCTCCTTTCTTCCGTCGTCCCACCTCCCTTCATTATTAGTGTTGGGCTCACTCTCCTCTTTCGACCCAATTCCGCAGTTTCTCGTCTCCCTGTTTCTGAAGCCGACCCCCTTCCATCTCCGACCTCCCCTTCGCTGCTTTCCTCCCTGTGCCTGGCCTCCCGCTCTCTCAGTAGGCCGCTTCCCCATCGCCTGTGGAGTCTGCCCACAAGCATGTTTCTTTGCTGGTCTTCGGCAGCAGTGGGGATCCCCGGGATTGAGAGCCAATCGGTGCTGCCCCTCTTCTTGGTGGTGGTGTTTCTCCTGCCTTCTCTCTTGATTTGCTCTGAGTGTTCCTTCTGCCTGTGGTTGCGCCGTCTTTGGTGGATCTTTCGCGCGGTGTTGTGTAAGTTTTCCTCTGGTTTCTCGGCTCTCTGGTGAGGGGTTCTGCTCCCTCTTCTGGGCCCCAGTTTCTTCGACTTGCCTTCTCTTTATGATTCCTCCCGCCTCTCACTGTGAGTATCTTTTCACTGCTTTGCTTGCCTTCTGGTGGTGTTTGTGGTTGTGGCCGAGCGATTGTTTTGTTTATTTTATTTTGAGGGACTCTCTGAGCGCTCAGTTACTCTCTTCGCTGAGTACGTGCTATGTTCTTATTGCCAGGATCTTCCCTGCGTTTAAGTGTTTAGATTCTTTTCGTTTTATGTTTGTAGATGTTCTTCTGCGCTTTACCTAACGTTCTTTATCTAACGTTCTCTCCCGGTTTGCTGTAGCCTTAGAGCTCGATTGATTTTTTATTTTTTTCCTTTTATTTTTAGAGTGTGTTTTCGGTGTTTTTTGGTGCTTCAGCCAAATCGCTACAGGAGCGGTTTCTTGACTTTTCTGGTCCCTTTACTTTCTCATTTCCCACTATTCTATGCCTGTTACTGGGCCTTGGGCTGCCATGGACTCATCTTGGATCGATGTGGTAAAAAAAAAACTTAATTCGGAAAAAATAATTTCTATCACTTCCCCCTTAGTGCCAGTTTCTGGTGGGCCGTCTCAGCGCAACATCTCTTCATTGCCCTCTTTGTCTGATAGGCCCGCCCAAAAGAAAGATCTAGGGCATCGACCACCTTCCTTTTACTGCCCTTTCCATTCCTCCATTACTTCTCAGTCCAAACTTTCTTCGTTGTACTCTTATCCCCAACCTCTGAGTTGCTTCCGCTGTCTCCAAGTTGGGCATATTAGGGCATTTTGCACAGACAACATGAAATGCCTGTTCTGCTTTAAGTCTAGTCATTCCTGAAATCGATGTTTCTCTTTACAACAAATTTTGGGTTTGTCTGTGGGAGTGTCCATCTCAGATCAAGTCATCGCCGCGCTTGATTTTTCCTCTCTTCAATCAAAGCTAGCAGATCTTCAAGCCCCAAAGGCTAAGCATCCTAAGTTCACCTCCTCATCTCTGATCCTCCCTACTCCCCCCCGTCTCACAGTGCATCCCTGCTGCAGTTCCTGCCGTCCCTCATGTGAATCCTGCTCCCTCCTCGTAGACTTCCAAGTCTCAGGTCAATTTGGTGTTCATCCCTGATACTGAATTTTCCGACAAATTGAGGTTCTTTGAGCAATACGGAGCTGTTTCTTTCAAGGGAGGATCGGTCTCTAACTCTACTTTAAATGCTTTCCTTAGCAATTTTTGTAACGTGCAAGAATGGGTATGGGCTTTCAATTGATGTTCCAATGGCAAAGTGGTTATTAATTGTCCTTCCATGTATTCTGGAGGATCTGGTTGCCAGCAACACTCTTACTATCGGTGCAATCCACTTATCCGTTCGTGAATGGATCAATCGTGGTATCCCCTCTCCCCCCTTGATTCCCTCTGCTGTTAAGGTAACTCTGCTGAGCCTTCCTCCGTTTTGTGAATCACACCGCGTAGTTTCCGATTTGACTAAATGTGTTAATATATATATAAATATGGCTATATATATTAATCCACATGATGAGTTTTGAATAAGATATGGAGTTACCAAAACTGCTATAAAGCAGTTTTGGTAACTGCTTTATAAACAGTTACCAAAACTGTTATAGAGCAGTTTTGGTAACTGCTTTATAACAGTTACCATAGATACATATATATATATGTGGTTATGGATCGGCAACTGGAATAGAAGAGGAATAGAATACACAAGAAATATAATGCAAAAAAGGCAAAATTGTGTTGTGAAAGCATAAATCAAGTTCCCGTAACTTGCTTTGGACGAAGAGCATCAATTAGAGAAAAGTGGAACATCAACTGGTTCAAATTACCGCTTCCGTTGCTGGAGAAAAAGTGCGTAATTATGTGATAAATTATATGAGTTATATTCTCCAAAACCTAACATTGGTATCAGAGCCAATTGTTAGTTGTTTTTCCCTTTTCTGATACGGATTAATGAAAATTGTGTTAAAATTGTTCAAAAGATAAATAATAATAAAAAAAATTCGTATTACTCAAAATTGGTATTTTTGATTGAAATTTTACAGTATGTCAGTATTACCCTAAATAGGTGATCTGCAAATAGTTGATCAGTATCAAATAGTTGATCAGTATGTCAGTATCAAATAGTTGATCTGCAAATAGTTGATCAGTATCAAATAGCAAATAGTTGATCAGTATGTCAGTATCAAATAGTTGATTTTGGAATTTTTTTGGATGCACCGTTTAGGAGTAATTGCTTAGTCTTTAATTTTTAATTAAATGTTTGACTGTCTGTAATTTTCTGTGTATATTAACCAAGCATGTACTAATAGGATTATATCGAATTGAAACGTTATTTTCAATACGTTTGGATGCAGACTGGAGACTGATGCCAATTTTGCCTTTTTGAGATATCGATCATTAAAAAGGCAAAACTGTTTGGTTTGCCTTTTTAATGATCATTAAACAACGTTTCAGTCTGGAAATTGGCATCACAGTTTTGAAAATATACAAATAACGTTATCACAACACAATAAGATATGGAAAATAACGTTTTGTTTTGGCAAAATGCTCGTGGTATAATCCAGACTGACTGAAACGTTGGTTTGCGTAACCACAAATACAACGTTAGATGAAGAAATCCATATCTAATTAACATCTTTACCACTTGACCCCAAACTATTTTAACTTCGATATATAATTAGAAAGCTTGTTCAATTATCTTTCTATTGCCGTTGTTTTTGTACAAATCGGAGCTAAAATAGATGTGATATGTTTTTGGAAAAACGAGGACTGTTCTGATTTTTTACAGAATAGTTTGGGGGTCTTTTTGAAAAGAAAAGTTTTTTTTATAGTTAAGACCCCTCACTCTCCTAATAATCTGACCTTGCATAATCGGTTGTTTGTTGTCTTCTTCAAAATTTTTTTAAAAGAGAAAAATACTTCTTATTGGAAATTGGAAATTAAATGATTGTTTATTTCATTTCGGAATACAAGAGTTATTCGAGAAACAGGGCTTTCACGAAAACAAGTAAACTTATGTGTTCGTATGCTATAAACTTTATTTTTCTGGGCATTAATAATTTCCTGTTTTCATTTTTTTAAAGATGGTTAATAGAAGAAGGACTCCAACAACGACTAATATAAATAGTTCATATTCTCGACATTGGGATTTTCTATTTTACAAAATGAAAGAGCATCATTCGTATGCAGAACACTATCTAGAAATGTTGAAAATGTGGGTGCATCTACTATTTTTGAAAGCTCATGGACTCACCACATTAAGTCATGTGACTTACGCCACATTATCCAATAAATTCCTTTGGATAGATAGCTTGAGAAATGAAGACATTCCTTACGCTGTGAGAGTATTGGAATCATTTAATGGGGTGATAGTCAAAGGCCCAATGATATTAAAAAGAATAGTTGAAGAGGAACAAAAGAACAATCAAAGATCGGCAGGAAGATCGGCTGTTCTGGGAACAAGCTCTAAGTTGGGAAATGATATCTTCTGCCTAAAAATGACAACAGAACGCAAGCCTCATCATCAATTCGAACGACTAGCCCGGATTAAGTTCAATGCTCATTTGAAACATGAAAAAGAAATTTTAGAAGAAATTGAGAAATTTGAATTTATTTCAAGACAAAAAAGGAGTGTACTTAAGACGGGCTATTGGATGGTTTGACATGTGTAATCAAATGTTGTTGTTTATGTTTTGTTTTTTTTTACTATTTTTGTCTTGTTTTGTCATATAAATATTGTATTTATTTGACATTTTAGTAAGCTTTATTTTGAAAATATTGCTAACTAAGTGGGAGTTTGTTATTTTTTAACTCATCATGTTTTATGTTTATTGATTGAATCAAGATGATGAAAATACTTTATTAAACCGATGATTGATAACTTCAAGTCATTTTTTCGACGTTTAATTTTGTATCAAAATTATTGTTGGATCAATCTAGATTCACGTAAAACATATTAGTACATAAACAAGCATTAATCTTTTTTCTTTTTTCTCAATAATTAGACTATGGCATCAAAATCAATCATTGCTGATCTGAACAAAGGTGAAAAACTGAATGGAGACAACTATGAGACATGGCGTCATAAGATTTGGTATGTTCTTGACGAACAAAATGCATTGGATGCAATCCACCAAGTCATGGAAGACCCTGGAGTTGGTACTGGACCTCAAGGAAAGAGAGACCAAGATGCTTACACTGCTTGAAAAAAGAAAGATTCCACCGCTCGTGGTATTCTTGTAAGCTCGGTCGTTGATGATTTAATCCTCGAGTGTGAACAACACCTTAATTCTCATGATATCTGGGCATACCTCAAAGAGAAATTTGGTGGAACTTCACTCACTCGTCTGAGACAGCTCACTATAAAATTCGATACGTACAAGAAGCAAGCTGATCATAATATTAAACAACACATTCGAGTGATGTCTAATATGATTAGGGAGCTTAAGACAGCTGGTCATCAACTTTCCGAAGAGCAACAAATCCAGGCTCTTATTCGTTCTCTCCCTGACAAGTGGGAGCACTTGAAAGTGAATTTGACTCATAACGAGGGTATCAAATCTTTTGCTGATGCTGCTCGACATGTTGAGTTGGAGGATGAGCGGCTTGGAGCTGCTAAACCCTCTTCAAATGCTTTCGTTGCTGAATCTAGTTCAAAACAAGCTTCGGGCTTTAAACGTAAAAAGAACTGGAATAAGGGAAAGAAGGGTAAGAATGCTGGAACAGGGGGTCCGAAACCGTATCCTAAAAAGAACAAAAACAAAAGACACGTCAAAAGGAAGAAAGATAAAAGCAAGATGAAATGTTTCAACTGTGGTAATGTTGGTCATTTTGCACGTGAATGCCCTGAGCCCAGGAGGGACAAGGTTAATCTTTCAAACTCTTATAAAAGCACTATATTAGTCTCTAGTACGGTATTACTCACTGAATCTTTTCCTTTGTGGATTGTAGACTCAGGGGCCACCGATCATGTAACTAGAGATCGAGGAGCTTTTGTAGATTTCCGTCGAATTCCTGGAGGAACAAGATGGATTTATGTGGGAAATAATTCTCGAGTTGAAGTCAAAGGAATGGGTACTTGCAAACTCGAGTTAGCTAATGGGCGAACACTTCTCCTACATGACGTCCTTTTTGCTCCTGAAATTAGTCGGAATCTAATTTCAGTAACTGTTCTTTTAAGTGTGGGTTATGAATTGTTGTTTTCTAAAGATTTCGTTTGTATTACTTATAATGGTGTTTGTTTTGGTACTGGACATCTTTTCGATGGTTTTATGGTTATGGATTGTGATCGAACTACATTTAATTATTATGAAAATAATTTGTGTTATAATGTTAGTTCTTCTAGTAATGCTCGTATAGATGATATCATTTGGCATGCTAGATTGGGTCACATTCGGCAAGAAAGAATAAATAGACTTGTGAAAGAAGGACTTTTGGGTTCACTTTCAAAAGTTGTTCTTAATACTTGTGAAAGTTGTCTTGTTGGAAAAATGACTAGAAAACCATTCGGAAAAGCTTTCCGAGCAGAATTTCCTTTGCAATTAATTCACTCTGATATTTGTGGTCCTATGAATGTGAGAGCACGACATGGAGCTACCTATTTTATTACTTTCATTGATGACTATTCACGTTTTGGTCATATCTATTTGATTTCTCACAAATCTGAAGCAATTAATTGTTTTAGACAATACTTAAATGAAGTAGAGAATCAAAAAGATAGAACAGTGAAAGTTCTTAGAACTGACCGAGGACGTGAATATTTATCTGATCAGTTCAAGGAACTATGTAGTGAAAAGGGTATAATCAGACAATTAACAACTCCTTATACTCCTCAACAAAATGGTGTTGCTGAGAGAAGGAATCGCACGTTGTTGGAAATGATTAGATCCATGATGGCACAAACGAATCTACCAATTTCTTTTTGGGGAGATGCGTTATTAACTGCTACCTATATTTTGAATAGGGTGCCCTCAAAATCTGTAAAAACAACTCCTTATGAACTTTGGACGGGTAGAAAACCTGATTTAAGTAACCTTAGAACATGGGGTTGTGCAGCTTATATACTTGACACTTCCAGTCAGTATGGTAAGCTTGGTCCTCGTGGAAAGAAATGTATCTTTATAAGATATAGTCAGGAATCTAAAGGTTACGTGTTCATTGGAGAAAATGAGGACGCAAGTATAACAGAATTAGTGTCAAGAAATGCAACTTTTCTAGAAAATGAATTTCCTGGTAAAGGTAATATTCGGAATATTGAACCTTTATTCGAAGTCAGTGATTCAACACAAGGTCATATTCAACATGAGTCTTTGGACCAGAACCCAGTAAATACCCCATATGATCTAAGTGGGAGTGTTTTACCTGAGATTGATAATATGGATCTAACTGGGAATAATTCTGTTCCAAATGAATCACTATTACGAAAAACTACTAGGAAACATGTACCTAAACGTCATTATGACATAGAGGGACATGCACTATTCTTTTCAACAGAAAATATGGATCAACGTGAAGTGTTTAAGAACGCTTTATCGTATGCATTCTTGACATCTCCCATAGACGAGGAAGAGCCCAAATCATTGAAAGAGGCTCTAAGTTGTCCATCAAAGGACAAATGGAGAAGTGCAATAGAAGAAGAATTGAAGTCAATGGAATCAAATAAAGTCTGGGAACTTGTTGATCTTCCATGTGGACGTAAGGCGATTGGGAACAAATGGGTTCTTAAAATAAAAAGGAAGGCAGATGGATCTGTCGAAAGGCATAAAGCTCGATTGGTTGCAAAAGGTTATACTCAACAAGAGGGTATTGATTATGAAGAAACCTTTTTCACCGGTAGTAAGATTTACCTCTATTCGCCTACTTTTAGCAATAGTAGCAAATTTAGATTTGGAATTACATCAAATGGATGTTAAAACTGCATTTCTCAATGGTGAATTAGAAGAAGAAATCTATATGCAACAGCCACCAGGTTTCGTTCTTTCTGGTCAAGAGAATAAAGTTTGTAAATTGAAACGTTCGATTTATGGACTTAAGCAATCTTCAAGACAATGGTACTTGAGATTTCATACTACTGTCATCTCATATGATTTCGTCATGATTGATGAAGATCATTGTGTCTATGTGAAGAAATCCAATAATAAATTTGTGATTTTATCTCTATATGTTGATGATATACTATTGGCTGGAAATGACATAAAGTTCCTAAATACCATTAAAGAATGGTTATCCTCAAATTTTGAAATGAAGGATATGGGTGAAGCAGAATACATTCTCGGTGTAAAAATCCATAGAAATCGATCTAGAAGGTTACTTGGTCTTTCACAAGAAACTTACATTAAGAAACTTCTAGAACGATTCAGAATGGAAAACTGCAAACCTGTGGATACTCCAGTTGTCAAAGAATCACTAAGTCGTGATATGTGTCCACAGACTAATTCTGAAAAAGAGAAAATGTCAAAGATACCATATGCTAATGCTGTTGGAAGTCTGATGTATGCAATGTTGTGTACACGTCCAGACATTTGCTATGCCGTAGGTCTGATTAGCAGGTTCCAGTCTAATCTGGGAAAAAGACATTGGAAAGCAGTAAAAAGAGTTTTTCGATATCTCAAAGGTACTGCGGGATATTTCCTTTGTTATCAAGGAAATAACTTCAAACTCCAAGGATATACAGATTCTGATTGGGGTGGTGACGTTGATGAACGAAAATCCACTTCAGGCTATGTTTTCTTACTAAATAATGGAGCTATCTCATGGAGTAGCAAGAAACAAACCTGCGTCGCATTATCAACAATGGAAGCAGAATTTGTAGCCTGTGCGTCAGCTGTACAAGAATCTATTTGGTTAAAAAGTTTTCTGAAACATTTGGGAATCACATGCACTTCTTCAGTGGGAGCTGTAACAGTTCATTGTGATAATCAAGCCGCCATTGCTTATACGAAAGATCCCAAATATCATGGAAAAACCAAGCATATAGATACAAAGTTGAAGTTTGTAAGAGATATTGTCGAGAAAAAGAAAGTGATCATAAAGTACATTTCTACACATCAAATGGTTGCTGATCCGTTCACTAAACCTATTCCCAGAGATGTATTCTTGGGACATACCAAGACTCTAGGGCTACGTATGATTTGATAGAAATGTAATGTTATTGGACAAATATTATTGTTAATGCTAATATTTATGGAATAATTGTTTATGTACTTAAAAGCTCGTTTTTGAGACTAGCTTATTTTGTCCAAATAAAAGTATGTCAACAAGTCAAGATTGGTTCACTCACATGAACAGTCATTCTGACATCGAGGATGTGCAGAAATTGTATTATTAAATAAGATTTAATAATCAAAGTATGTGACTTGTTATAAGCCAAATCAAGGGATTTCAATGAGGAAGTTGTTGTGAAAAACCCTAAGTTAAGTATTAAGAAATGCTTGAACTAAGATTTGTACGATACTAAGATTAGTATGACATACACTCTCATTGAGAGAGAAAAGTAGCATAACGCATTTTCCATACCATGCGTGCTAAGATGACCATTCTGGTAATGAGAACATTTTTCCCTGTTTTCTCATTTATGTGAGACTTTAAGGCTTTAGCCTTTATTTTCCCTTAAGACTTTTGCTAGGTTTTGAACTTTTGTCATAATGTCGCTACTTTAGCATTATGCCAATAGCCAAGATTGATACGGTCATGCGGTACATGTCTAGGAAAGCGGTCATGATAAAATCTAGAGATGCTAGTAGAAAGGAAGAATATTTGTGTTTACACTATTATTTGTTCTATTGACCGGTCAATTATGTCAAGGACATGATTATAGATACAAATAAATATGAATATTAAATATGCTCTTATGAGGGATAAGAGATATGTTAATTTGTGCAAATTAAATTTATTCTGGGGAATATAGCGAGTTGTAAAATCCTCATGTTAATTGATTGAGCTGCTATATAACCTTAACCAGTTTTTAGCACAGAAAGCTCATATGCTCGTGGGTCACACGACACATTTGCCTGTATGATGCAGTATTATTATTATTGTGTATACTGAACAAGGAGTTCAATTTTTTTTGTGTATGGCCGAGAATTCAACACTCATATGTGAGTGGGAGATGTTAATATATATATAAATATGGCTATATATATTAATCCACATGATGAGTTTTGAATGAGATATGGAGTTACCAAAACTGCTATAAAGCAGTTTTGGTAACTGCTTTATAAACAGTTACCAAAACTGTTATAGAGCAGTTTTGGTAACTGCTTTATAACAGTTACCATAGATACATATATATATATATGTGGTTATGGATCGGCAACTGGAATAGAAGAGGAATAGAATACACAAGAAATATAATGCAAAAAAGGCAAAATTGTGTTGTGAAAGCATAAATCAAGTTCCCGTAACTTGCTTTGGACGAAGAGCATCAATTAGAGAAAAGTGGAACATCAACTGGTTCAAATTACCGCTTCCGTTGCTGGAGAAAAAGTGCGTAATTATGTGATAAATTATATGAGTTATATTCTCCAAAACCTAACAAAATGTGTTGGTGAGCTACAACACATCTCCTCCTCTACTATGTTGGCTTCAGGGTGTCTTCAAGTCGATGCTAATTTCTTTTGCCCGATGGTGAAAGAAAGGATAGAATCATATTCTTTAAGAGACAATAAAACTTTGTTTCTTGTCTCGGTCTTTTATCAAGATAAAGTTGTCACTCTTCCGTGCACAGCACCCTTGCCTCTGGCAGTTTCCAGTCCCCCTCGGAAAGCCTCCACTTTGCCCAGATCCTTCTCCGTCGGTACCTCTTCTCAGTAGACCACTCCCTCGTCTAAGTGGAGGAGGTCTCACAAAGATCAGCCCAAAAAAAATCTTCCATTCCAGTGCATACTGGTTATCACACCTTCCAAACCCAAAATCTCTCCTTCTAAAGCTCCTAATTTGGTATGGATTAATCCAGATTTGGCTGCGGGGAGATCCCTCTCTACTCATCAGGGGCTACAACTGATTCTTCCTTTAAGCCCCCTGTGCAGCAAGCCATTGCGGATCCTATGACTTCTGTCCCTCCGGTGCCCTCCATCTCTCTTCCTATTAAGCAAAATCCAGTTGATGCTTCCGAGAAGTGGCCCGTTGGGGATGCGAATCCACAGTATTCTTCAGACTGGGAGAAATTCATTAGTGCTATTCATTGCACCCACTCTTCTGGTCCTTCCTCTTCCTCCTTGCCTACTAAAGCTGCTTCCTTTCCATCTCTAAAGGCCGATACTTGGGTTGATAGAGATGATCTTTTAGTGGACGAGTTGGTAGAGATGGATCATTCTCACTCTCAAAAGCAGGTATTCTCTCCTCCTATTTCTGTTGGTTATCACTTCCTTTCTTCTTTTGTTTGAAGTACTTCAACTTTGTCTTTTTTAAAATTAGTCCTTTTTCGATCTCCTTGACTAGTTTCAACCTCGAATCCTGTATCGCTACTTTTAGTCACTTTAACATTCCTGGTTGGTCTCCTATTGCGCCGATGGTGGAGCCTTATCTCCCCATTAGTTGTAGAGTAACTACCAACAATTTCCTTCCCCTTGTGGTCCACTGTGTTGACCCATCTGATCGAAGGACCTATGACTCCCTTGCATCTGCTGGTTCCTCAGTGGAGTCTGTGGGCTCCCTAGTAGGGCCAAGCCCTAAGAGCCAGCATCCTATTAGTATCAAAACAAAGAGAAAAAAAAGGTTTTTAAACAAAAAACTTTTCTCTGTCATTCGTTCTAGTGCTCGTATTCGAGCCAGTAGAGAATCAAATCTCATGGCAGACTCTCAGTCCCCTCTAGCGACTCAGTTCCGCAAGTTCGATTCTTCTCCCCCCTCGCCTTGTTCTTCTGGTAAGAAACATTTGGGATCCTCATACCAAGTGTACTTTGATTCTCTTTCCAATATAGAGATGCTTGGCTTGACTAGGAAGATGGGATTCCTAGTTGATTCGGATAACTTTGTTGATTTTGATGCTATTAACGACCACGAAATTTCAAGAGCTTTTGAGGCTAAGGTGTTTAATGATTAGCATCTCTTGGAATATACGTGGGCTTAGGTGTGTGTCGAAGCAACAAGCGTTGTTTCAACTAATTTCTTCCTCCTATTGTGACTTGATCTCTATTCAAGAATCGAAACATGAATCCCCCTCGCCTTTCCTCTTACGTTCGATAGGAGGATCATTAATCTCCCATTGGATTTCTCTTGATGCTATAAGCACTAGAGGAGGTATCCTCTTTGGTTTCAAAGAATCCAGTTTCTCTCTCATTTTGACTCGTCGTTTAACTTTCTTTCTGGTGGTTCGTCTTCACTGGTTTGAATTTGATTGTATTCTCATAGTGGTGTCAGTTTACGGTCCGTCTACTATAGATCGTCGTGATGCTTTCTAGAACGAATTTAACTCCTTCCAACACAACATCAATAGTTTCTGGCTTTTTTGTGGCGACTTTAATGTCACCAGATTCTCTTCCGATAGATCGGGCGATTCCTCTTACTCTTTGGACTCATCCCGCTTTAACGATAGCATTTTCTCCCTCCACTTGACTGATCTGCCCCTCAACGAAAGATCATTCACTTGGTCGAATATGAGGTCTCCTCCGACCTTGGCTAAGCTAGATCGATTTCTGGTTTCCTTTGACTGGATCAATTTTTTCCACAACTCTTTCGTCTCAGCTTTACCCAATCCTTCGTCAGATCACGTTCCTATCTCTTTGTCTTCTAACTATAACTTCTCCAGATCTTTCAAGTTCCGCTTCGAAAAATTTTGGTTGCAAGACCAAACCTTCGTCAATCTTATCACAGAATGTCTTTCTTCTATTACTGGTTCATCAGGATTGGGCCGCATTTTGATTAAGCTTCATGCCATTAAATTTGGTAGCAAAATATGGCATAAAGAAAGATTTGCCAATGATAATTTTCTATAAAATGTATTCCTGTCGACCATCAATTCCATTGATCATATGGAGGAAATTGGCCCAATCTCTGACCCCCTTCGTTCCGAGCGTGCTTCTTGCAAAAGAAGCTATGTGGATTTTCTCCATAATGATCACATTAAATGGGCTCAGAGAGCCAAGTTTCGCTGGCTTAAGGAGGGTGACGGCAACACCTCTTTCTTCTACAATTTTGCGTCGCACCGGCAGCGATGCAATCATATTTCTTCTATCCTTGATAATAACAATGAATTATCTTCAGCATCCGATATCCATGCTTCTTTCCTTCAGTTCTTTAAAGATCTGTTGGGATCTAATCAACATCTTTCTATCCATCTAGACCGGCAGCAACTGTATGGTCAGCAGTCGCACGATCTATCTAGTTTGGAAGCTCCTTTCTCCTTAGAAGAAATCAAGCGGGCAGTGTTCTCTTTGAAAAGAGATTCTGCCCTAGGCCCGGATGGTTTTCCAGCCTTCTTTTTCCAACAGTTTTGGGATTGCCTCAAAGATGATCTCTTTAAAATGTTCTCTAATCTTCATCAAGGGAACTTCTCCTTTGATATGATCAATTATGCGCACATCGTCCTCATCCCCAAATTTTTGGGGTGCCAACTTGGGCTCTAACTTTATGCCGATTAGTCTCCTTAACTCAACCTTCAAGATCATCATGAAAGTGCTCTCCTCTCGTCTTAATGCCATTATCTCTCCTTTAATTGATCCCATGCAATCCAGATTCATTAAAGACCGCTTTATCCTTGATAGTGTGGCCTCGGCCTAAGAAATTATTTCTGACTGCCATAAATCGAATACGGAAGGTATCCTGTTAAAATTAGACTTTCAAAAAGCTTATGATAACGTAAGCTGAGACTTTCTTTTTGAAACTCTTTTTTACCATGGTTTTGGTCCGAAATGGATCGCTTGGATCAAACCCAATCTTTTTGCTGGCACTTCGTCCATTATTATCAATGGGACGGAAGGGCACAAGTTCAAGTGTAAGCGGGGTCTTCGTCAGGGTGACCCTATTTCATCCCTGCTATTCGCTCTTGTTGCGGATGTGTTCAGTAAGCTGCTACATAACGCATGTGATGCTCGTGTTATTGAAGGTCTTGGTAGTTCTCGTAGTTTTCGTGGAGTGTTGAACCTCCAATACGCTAATGACACCATTATCTTTGCGAAACCCAATGGGCGCACTTTACGTAACCTGAAGTTACTTCTCTATATTTTTGAAAGTGATTCAGGATTGGCCATTAACTTTTAAAAGTCTTCTATTCTCTGGCTTGGTGGTTCCCAAAACCGGCAAATGAAAATTGTACAATTCTTTAATTGTGTCTCAGCCTCCTTCCCTATCACTTATCTAGGTATCCCCTTGCGACGGGGGAAGCTTCATAAAGCTGATTGGTTGCCGATGATTGAAAAGGTTGAATCGAAAATCAATCGGTGGTCTGGTAAACACCTATCTTGCAGGGGCAGACTCATCCTCGTTAACTCTGTTCTTTCCTCCATCCCGCTATATATGATGTCTTTCTATTACCTACTGACGTGGGTTATTAAGAGGATTGATTGTATCAAAAGAAATTTTTCTGGTCTGGTTTGGATTCGTATAAAGCTGGTACTCACCTTTGCAACTGGAAGCTTATCTGCACTTCTAAGGCAGTTGGAGGTTTAGGTGTTCTTAATCTCAGACACCAAAATTTGGCCCTCTTAGGCAAATGGTTATGAAGATTTTTAAAAAAAGGAGCACCTACCTTGGGTGCGCATGATCTCTTCCAATTATTTCCCCTGTACCAATATGTGGGATTTTCTCCCCTCCCTCCCTCGTAAATCCTCTTCATTCTGGAAAGGTGTCTGGAAAGTAGCCAGCCCATTTCAATGTGGGTTAATTTATCAGTGCTCTAATGGCACCGAGACTAGATTCTGGCTCAATTTATGGTTTGGCAATATCAAACTCGCTCTTGTGTTCCCTAAGCTCTTCTAGAAGGTGACCAACCCCTCTGTCATGGTGGCTGATTATGTTATTATTATCAATAACCAAAAGTTCTGGTTTATTCCATTCTCGGACGTTCTTCCCCCGCCTCTTGAGACTGAGCTTCAAGAGTTTTTTGATGGTATTAACCTTTATTCCTGGAACCCGATTAAAGACTTCAAATGGAGATGGACCAGCTCTGGTAACTTCTCGGTTAAATCCTTCTACAACTTTTTGAATTTCGGTGGGATTGTCTCCCCGAGTGCTAAGCCATTATGGAGTAGCTGTGCTCCTCTCAAATCTAAAATTCTTACTTGGCTAGCGCTGAATAATAAGCTTCTTACTGTTGATGTGCTTAACAAGATGAACCTGGCGGTGTGTTTTTTGCTCAACTCTCCATGAAGATGCCGATCATCTCTTCCTTAAGTGTGCTTTTATTCAACCTCTTTGGATGATCGCAGTCATCGCTTGGCAAGTGCCGGGGCTCCCCTCCGAATTCTCTTCTAGCTGGATGTTTCAATCCACCAGGAAAGAATTTCGTAAATTGTGGGTTCTTTCTATCATGGTGATTATTTAGGTTATTTGGTCGAAACGGAACAAACGTATTTTCTCTCAATCCAATTCTACGATTGATAGCATTATCGATGAGTTCTTATTCTATTCCAAATTTTGGCCCTCCATTTTAACTTTGGATAAAGTGGCTGCATTGCACTTAAATCGTCTCGATGAGGCGTTTAGTTTTGTTCGTTCTAATAGTTCTTAATCGTGCTTTTCTTTTGTACCTGTTTATTAATTGATGTTCACTCTTCTTTGCAGATCTGAGATAGTGGTTTGGGCCTGGGGGCATCCTCTTGGAGGGCATGCTGTTTCTTTTTTGAAGCGGGTCGTTAGGCTCAGTTTGTGTTCTTGCTATCCTTCTTGTTTTGCTATTTTCTGGTCAGCGCGGTAAGTATTTGAGATCGTCTTGCTGCCTCCTCTCTTTGTTCTCGGTGGTCAGTGTGATGGATCGTACGGGTACTCCTTGGCATGCATTTGTCAGGAGGGTATTTGTGTTTCACAGGAATGTATAGGTTTTTAATATGTCTATGTTGTGATGTTCTTGAAGTTGTTTTGTTCTTGTGTTTGTTTTCATACTGTTTGGGTTCTCTTTGGTTTGTGCCAGAAGGTTTTTAGGCTGGTTGGTGTTTCCTTGGCCTTGATTTGGTGGTCGGGCTCTTCGTGGGTGGCCGAACCTTTGGCCTGAGTGCTCGGCTTTACTTCTTTGTTTGTGGTGTTTAGGTTCATCTAGGTTATTGGTGGTGCTTTGGGGCCACCCTGGTGCTTTTGTTTGATGTACTTTGGGGAGCCCTCTCTGGATGGTGAATCGAGGCTTGCTTGTATGCTGATCCTCTTCTGCTCTTTCGCTTGTGTGAATTTTTTGGGTTGTTCTGTCTCGTTTTAGGTTGGGTTTCCCCCAGCCTGAGATGCGTCGTTTACCACGCTTTTATTTTTAGTGTTTAGTTATCTCCTGTCTATGGTTGTTCTTTTTATCGGTTTAGGCGTTTCGTGGATTGTGTTGTTGGCTCAATTCTGAGCTGATTTATAGCACGTTAATTTTGGGCCCTTTCTTTTCTTTCTATGGACCCCTCTTGCATTTTTACTCTGCAGTGAGTGCAGGTGAATTTGCGCGGTCTGGCTTTGTTTGTTACTGCTATTCTTTGAGATAACAGACTTAATGGACTTCCTCTCAGGTTCTTCCTTCTCCTTGTTTGAGTGTGGGGTTTGGCCCTGCACTGATCGCATTTTTGGGTGGCATTTTCGTTTTATCTCACTTGTAGTGCTGCTTAGGAAGGTGAGTGCTAGTTTCTGGATGTCGATTCCTGAGTTTTGGCATTGTTGGTTCCCACCTTCGGGGCCGTGCATGTTGGTTTCCTCTCCCCTCCGCGGCAGTACACGTTTGGTAGGCCCTCCCCTCTGCGATCATTGCCTTGCATGGTTGTTGTTTTCGGCTGCCTGCTCCTCAGCCAGCGCGATGGTGGGAGGTTGTGTTGTAGGCTGTTCTCTTTTTAGCCGACTTGAGGGGGGGCTGTGTTTGCTCGGATTTGCCTGGGCTCGTGTCTGCAGTTGGATCTTTTTGCTTGTAGTTTGGTCTTATTCATTTTATTCGTTGTTTGCATATTGATCTCTTCGGATTGTTTGTTTGACCTATGTTTGTACTTTTCCCTTGTTTTACTTCATGTAAAATGGGTCATTGTATGCTACTTTTTTTAATGCAATGTATTTTTTAGGCTGGAGCCGTAAGGCTCTATCCGTTGCATCAATAAAAGAAATTGTGAAACTTGTATAACTTGAAATCATATGAATAATATATCATTTTTTTCGGCAATTTCACTCTTTCAATCTTATTATTATTATTATTATTTTTAATGTTTATTATTAATTTTTTTTAAAGTAAAAAAAAAACCTATCTAAACAGGCCAACCCGCGACCCGACCCGAACCGACCCAAGTTGGACCCGAAAGGGTTCACGGGTTGGGCGGGTCACGAATTCAGCTCTTCGACCCGACCCGGTTAGGCCTCCAACCCGACCTGAACCCACCCAAGTCAACCTCCGACCTGGGCGGGTCCGACCTGACCCGGCCCGGCCGACCCGAATGCCAACCCTAGTTGCGGCGATGGTGATATACCGACCAAAATTTGGTTGATAGACCATTGCCTATGAATAATGTAACACCGGTGCCAGGGCCGGCCCCCACAGTGAGGCCGGTGAGGTGGCCGCCTCAGGCCTCCCGATTTTGCAATTTTAGGGACTCCAAATTTGTATTTTTCTTGTAAATATAGGTACGTATTTTGCACGTAAAAAATATATATTGTAATTAAGGGCCCCCAAAAATAATTATTTGGGCTTTTCACCTTGGGCCCCCGGGAACTCAGGGCAGGCCCTGACCGGTGCTAAACATATCATAAGCTTTGGTATTTTCTCTCCAAAACTAGGAGACTTTAGGTCAAACCCAAAAACCCAAACTTCTCGTCCCTTTCTCTTATAAGTACGAATGGATAAAGTATTGTCAACCTTTGCCGTTTTGGTGGAAAACTTTCCATCACCATTTACCAAGGAGGGCCAGATTCATATCTCTCAAATCGATGATGTCCAGACCCACGTTTATTTTCTTTATACATGCCTTCTTCCATCTGATCAAGTGGTAGCCCCCTATCAACATCAGCTCCTTTTCACAAGAATCTCTTCCGAACTCATTCGATTATATGGATAACACACTTTGAAAATTCAAAGAAAGACATGTAGAAGGTTGGAAAATTGGACACTACGAAGTTGATAAAGGCCACTCTACATCCTAGATATAGGATTTTTCTCTTCTACCTTGATAGCATAGCTTCTACTCGATCAATGATCGGCAGCTAGTCTAATTTCTTTTGTTTCCCTGGTATGATTGGCAGCCCAAGGTACTTGATAGGGAAGCTATCAAGTCTGCAATTGAGAATGGTTGAGTGTACCTTTGCATCATCTTCTGTCATGACAATAGGAATAAGGACACTCTTGTGAAAATTTAGTCGCAATCCAGATCATGCTTCAAAACAATAAAGTGCTCATTTGAAGGTAATGGTTTCCCTCATATCCTCATTTCCAAATAGAAGTGTCATCCGCGTACTGTAGAACTGTACACCTAAGTCGGTTCCTTCCACTAGCTACTGGGGAGATCCACCCCTCTAGTCTGCAATACTCTAGTATGGATTTAAGAATGTCTGCAATAAGTGTAAATAAAGAGGGAGAAGGGGGGGGGGGGGGGGGGGTGGCGGCCTTAGGCATTTTCTACAGGAAAACGGAAGACCGGTTTTCCGTTAACCGAGATAAACGTCCTACTTGTACTAAGACAATGGTTAATCTATCTGATCAACCTATCTCTAAACCTCTGCCTCTAAGTGCTTCAAGTAAACAATTCCACTCGACCGAGTCGTAAGTTTTCTCAAAGTCCAGTTTTAACAAATAGCTCTTCTCATTTGTGATATGACATTGATGAATTATCTATGGCCACAACTGACTAGGATACAACGCCCCTTGATGAACCGAGACTGTTTCTGGCTAATCATTCCGTCCATCACCTTTTCTAATCTATTAACGAGGGTCTTGGTGATTATCTTGACCGAGCAACTGAAGGGGGCTAATAGGTCTGAAGTCATCCACTCTATGAGTCTTCCTGTTAGGGATGAGAACTACTTCCACAAAGTTCATTTTGCCTAGTTTCAATCTATGGTCAAATTTTTTTGTCATGACTACCATAAGATTATCTTTGAATTCTTCCTAGAAGGTTTGGTAAGACAGAATAGGAAAACCATCTGGATCTAGTGCTTTCTTCTTACCCATCGGCGAGATTAGTTCCTTCATCTCCTTCGCAGTGAAATGAACCTCAATCTCTATCAACGACTGAGGCACGTTCTGAGGCCTATCCTGCCAAAAATTATATCCAATTTGTCCAAAGCCTAATTAGAACTACTTAACAGTCAATTTCATTGAGGGTTATATTTGCAAAGGCAGATAAACTATACCCCCCCTCCTGTTAGTAGTTCACTGAAATGTGCAGTGTCTAAAGGTTTTAGCTTTTGGAATTCCTCTTTACAAATGGAAAAGTTGGCAGTACCTAATAAGTGGAGACCTTATTTAATTAATAATTAACTAATTGCTTGATTAAAGGCTGTCATTTGTCTGAACCACCTCCCTTAAAACAAATTAAAATTTTTGGCACTGGTCCATTGACACACTGTGGGGTTTGCACTTTGAACTCAGAGCTCCCCTTTTAATTAATTTAGTTTTAAATTTAAATAATAATAATAATAATAATAATAATAATTAATTAAGAAAGGATTAAAAAGGATCTTTGTTGATAATATGATTAATTGTCCTAATTGGTTAATGTGTGTAATTGTCCTAATTGGTTAATGTGTGGTTGTTAGAAGGAAAAAAATGTTGACGGAATCTTTTCTCCCACCCCTACTGTCAATGTCATCTTGGTAGGTTTGATTTGTTGTATTAATATGTTGCACCAATTATGCTTAATTATTTTTTTTACTTAAAATATATCTTTTTGTAGCTATTTACTTTACCTCTTTGTTAAACTTGTTTTGATCTCTTTGATATACTTGTTTTGATAGTCAGTTCTTCAATTTTGGATAAACAGTATGCAAAAAGTTATATATTTAATGGAAAATAATAAAATCTACGGTACCTAACATCGAGAGTGATAGTACTTGAAAGAATATATAACATGTTTGGAAATGCTTGAAGACAGTCGAGAAATAGTTAGGTATAGAGTTATAATTTTTGCAGTGCATGAATTTGATAACTTCAACACATGATATTATTTATATTACATGTGTTTGTCTCTATATTGAACTATTTAACGGTTTTCTTCTTCTTCTTTTTTTAGGGTAAATTGTAAACTATTAAAACTCCTTTCTTTTTTCTTATTCTTTTTCGGTTTGGCATGTAAATTATTAAAAGTTGTATTTGCATTTCATGTAGATATTAAATTAAGATTTTATGTATTTTTCAGTGATGACTTCGGAACGAACTATTCCCAAGTAAAAAGGAAGTCGGCTTTGTTTTGCAAGTCTGAGCTTGACTTTTCGTCTTAAAGCATTACTCTAATAGTTGTTCTTAATAATGTATGAGTTGGACTACATATGTAATTTCCATTAACTCCAAAAAATTGTAGTTAATATTTTTCCAGCCACGATATTCACCTAATTAAATCCACTTTGTACACTACAACACAAAGTGCTCACAACGATGCTTTTTTTTGCCTACCCCGATGTTTTTAAACGCCGGGTAGACACTACCGGCATTTTTTAAAACACCAGTATAAGTATAGGGGTAGCGCGCGTCGCGGTAGCCATGGGTCTATACCAGCATTTTTGCTAAACGCCGATATAGCTCCTCAACTACCCCGGCGTTTGGAAAACGCGCCATTTTTGTTCCCCCTTTTAAAAAAAAATAATAGCTATCTCGGAGTTTGTAAAAATGCCGACATAGCCTCTTTTTTTTGGGTCACTTTATATATACACAAATAAATATCAGAAGATTCAAAGAAGATTATAACACATCAATAACACATCAATATCAAAAGATGCAGTATACAAAAGATCAATATATTTAATATGCCCAACCAAGTTTACAGTAGTATCAAGTTGCAGAAATACAAATACATGATTCGAATATTGTCATTAAAAAAAGAATAAAATAAACTTGTGATTGAGATCCACCTAATCATCTCTAGCTCTTGCCATCTACTCTTCTAGGTGACTTTGTGCATTCCAAACTATCAAAAATGGTATCTTTCTTGAAGTTCATATCCATTTGCTGTTTTAGAGCTCATTGCATGTTCCTACTAAGATTATATAACAAAGAAAATATATATTCTTAGTTTTAGGAATAATTAAAAGCATAGTTAAATGAACCTATGTATATTATAGGCAACTAGTGATAATGACTAATAGTTACTACAGTTCCTAGAAGTGCGATCTGTAGGATCTTTTCAAAATAATTTTGCCTTTTCCTGCAGGAAAACTCCATAGATATTACTCATAATTTGATGAATAACTGATATGATATAGCCTGCAAACATAAATTTAGGAACAAAAAGAAATCATATTATTAATTAAAAGCATTTCAACTCTAACATAGAATTGTAGAATCTATCTAGAAAATTTCCCGTATGCTTAACTGTTGAAGTGTATACTTTATAGCAGATACAAGAGTAACCATCACGATTGAGGTAATAGCAATATTGATAATAACAAATTTTACAAATTCAATATTTCAGACTTTCAGTATCAGATTCTATATAAAATTATATCATATTTTCTTCTGATCACTCAAAATGGTTGAAAAAAGTCACAAACCTAAATTGAATTAGGTACTCATTGTTTTTAATGTTTAGGTCTGGTCTGGTAACTAAAATATTCAATGGACCTAGCCAAATCAATTCAATTGTAGGAAACCCTCAAACAATGGTAATACAACCGAAGAAAAATCAAAATGCAAAGTATTAGATACATGAAACTATATTAAGAACTAGGCAAGATACCTTCTCTCTTCCATAATACTCAACAATGTTTTCATGTTCAAACTGGCTTAAAAGTGTAATTTCCTGAAAGGATAAGTTAACAGTTAGAAGATTGTGCATTCAGTTAAAAAAGAACTAAGTTATAAATACACAAATATTTGCCATGATTTGGTCAAGTTACATATACTGAACAATGATTTGGTCAAGTTTTTCAACATCAATGCCATATTACAAGTTGCATACTTGAGCAATTATGTAAACTTTCTTAGGTCATATAATTTGTGGAATGCATAATCATGTATATAAAGAATGAAACACAAATCTAAACTCAATTAAAAAGAGATTCATACTGTTTTGAAGCGACCTCATAAATGTACCGAGAAAAGTTTGATGCCTTTATTTTGGTTTGATTAGAAGGGAACATGATTAAAATCTAATTCAGTATATGAATATTCAAATTGATATATCAATAAATGAAAAACAGATAAACACACAACAATATAATAAGTGTCCGATTATTTCGCTAGCTGGTAGATAAAAAAACTCAACGAGGCATACACTTCTCTACAATAACTCTTAAGGGAATCATTTCTCCTCAATGTTGTGTTTGAATTTCTTGAAGGAAATATATCTTCAAGAAAGATAAAGAAAAACTACCAGAAACTCATCTAAAGAAATCAAGGATATTTGTGATAGTTTGCTCTATCCTAAATGACTTATGACACTTAGGGATTGATAGGTGCGTCCATCTATGAAAGACAAAAATAGTAAAGATTTATTTACCTTTATGGAATAGATTATTAAGTAAGTAATGCCTAAATTAAGGTATGTTTCAGTTTAGCTAAAATCTTACCCCACTAAGCATATATTTATTTGAACCATTAACCATATTTACAAGTTAAGAAAACGCAAATTCATAAGACTAGACATCCACAACCATGCCATCTTGTTTAGATTTTGAGAAATGACTTGTTCAATACTCAAATGTTTGCATCAGACTCAGAGAACATTCTAGGAAAACAATAATCAAGAGTACATATAATGAAATAACCCATCATCTCCAACTATTTCACTATCTCAACACTAGTTATTTTTCTCACAAACTCAAATTCTCTACTTCAAAATTAACAAATTCTCAAATTCTCAAATTCATACATAGGCTTTGAGAGATGGAGGAAGATGATGGCGATGAGAGTGACGGCACGGGAATGGCGATAGCGACTCCAACGACGACATGAGGGGACGGTGGTCGGGGCTAGGGTTTGTGAGAGAGAGACGTTGGGCTAGGAAGGTAAGGGGAAACACGGTGGTCACGGTTAGGGTTTGAGAAAGAAGGAGAGAGAGAGAGAGAGAGAGAGAGAGAGAGAGAGAGACGTATGCGCTAGGCAACGGGGGGGGGGGGGGGGGGGCACGACAATGGAGGGCGGCGGTCGAAGACGGTAGGGGTCGACAATGGCGAGGAGTGTTTGGGTTCGTGAGCGGGAGAGAGAGAGAGCAGAAAATTGGGAGGAGAATGAAATTTGAGAAATGAAATTTGGGGGTGGGGGGGGGGGGGGGGGGGGGGGGGGGGGGGGGGATTGGGGATATAATTTCAACTATATCGACATTTTTTTTAGATGAAACGTCAGTACAACCACACCTCTATGTCGGCGTTTGTAAGAGACACAGGAATAGGAGGGATGAATTTTTCATTATTTGTAATTGGGGTTCTACACCGGCGTTTCTACCCAAACACCGGCATAGAAACGCCGGGTAGCATCATTTTGTTGTAGTTGTATTATATTTACTATCTACTTTTCATCTTTTGAAAATTTGACCGGCTCATATATTAAAACAAATAAAAGGTATACGATGTATTAACTACTATATTTAAGAGTTAATGGAAACTATGTAGTCTAACTTATAATACATTAACCATAGAACGAATACATTTTTCGAAGGAAGAAAGAATATACTGATCAACAATCAGATATCCTTAAGACTGAAAAGACACCCATTTCAAAAAAAAGTTTCTCTCTCTAGAAAAGTTTAGAGAGAGAAACTAACCCCAAAAAAATACAAAACAAACCCTAGATCTCATATCTGAGCTTGGGGGCGGCGGTTAGGGCCCTTCGCCCCCTCCCCCCGTCCGTCGTCTCTCACGCCTCATCCTACCCCGCCGCTGCTCCACCCATCGAACTCCGCATTCCCGTCGCTCCACCGACAGAGCATCCAGCGTCTTCGATCGCGGAGCCATTTCAGATCGACGCCTTCACCGCCTCCCCAGATCTGCCCGTCCTCCTCTTCGGCGCCGGCTGCGGTCGAGCGAAGTGAAGACGAGGGCTACGACGGGGGCTACGCCAACTGGTTTCCAGGGGTTTTGTCGACGGCCAGTGTTGGGGTTTGTGCCTGAGACGGGGAATCTGGTTCTGTTTCGGGGGTCTCAAAGACGGGGTTTATGGTCCCCCTCCTCGCACGACTCCGCACCCACTCACCCACCTCCCCTAGTCGCCTGGTGTGGCGCTGGAGAGATCCTTAGTGGTGGAACCCGCGGCTAGGGGTTGTTGCCACCCAACATCGTGGTACTCACGCCTCCTTTGTGGTGGAGCACGGGGCTAGGGTCTTCTTTCACGGGGAAGTATGATGTGCAACATGGTTGTGGGGCTTGGGCCCGATGACGGGGGCCCCCCACTTGTTGCAGCACAGTTGTGGGGCTTGGGCCGGCAGACGGGGTCCCCCCATGAGGTGGGCTGAGTGGAAATGTAGAACTGGAGGTGTTAGAGATTTTTGGTTGTCAGTGTGTAAGTCACACCCTGAATTCGACCTCTTTTAACCAACTGTCACAGGCTCTGCGACAGCACCGCCACTACGCCCTCATCAGTGAACCTGAAATCTACAACGTCCACTGCCCGCAGGGGCGAGAGGGGAAGGTGATGCTTCAGTTAGTTGTGATTTGGTACGAGTTTTTTTGTGTGAGAGAGAGTGAGAGAGTAAGAGAGTGAGCTGTTGCTTTTCACTACTCTGTGTAGGTGTATGTTGGCGTTTGTGAGAAATCACTTGAGAGAGTAAAAGCGTGAGAGAGAGGAAGGTATCATCTTCACGGCTCTCTCTTTGACTGTGGCTGTAGTTAGGGTGAGTGAGACTTTTGTTTGGTGAGAAATCGCTTGAGAGAGCTAAAGCGTGAGAAAGTTGAAGGTATCCTTTTCACAGCTCTCTTTTTGGTTGTGACTTCGACTGGGCCGAATGTGAGAGCGTTTTGGAGAGTTTATGGGAATTAGGGAGGAGAAGGATGAGAGCGGCGATTGTCTAAATCCCGCGTGATGCACTTCAGGTGGGTGTGCGCGTGCCGGGGAGGCAGTGCACAAAGCTTATTTGACGTACATACAATTAGTTATTTGTCGGCCCACCCTCTAGTTGGAGTGAGCTCTGATTATATGTACTGGTCATGTCACTTCATGTTCGATTTTTCTGTTTGTAGTTTGTAATCTAGCCCAGTATGCTGGATTTGTTTGCTTAACTGCTTATTAATGTAGCAGGGTGGCCGTACTCCACATTTTCTTAAAGTTAAAAAAAAAAAACAATCAGATATCCTTTTTAGTGCAAATTTTGACATGGAGTATGTATGAAATACAAAATATAAAGAGGCTCATTACTTTTATGAGATATGAATTGCAACAACTATATAGCATGCAAACAAATTCGGGTTACATGCATGCATGGTAGTAATCATACACTCTTCTTGACTTCCCATTCAAGTCGTGCATATATATCTGCAATCAGTAGCCTATGATGATCACTAGTAAAGTTAACCATTTTTTTTTGAGGGAAAAGGTGGAATAAGGACACCCTGTTTCATTAAAAAGAAGTTAATAAAACACCCCGGCGTACCGGGAGAAAACAACAGTACAAAGCAACACAAAAGTACAATGAAAGAAAAGACTGACACAAAACCAACATACCCCCCAACAAGCCCTGGGGGGTGGGTCTAACTACTCAGGCCTCAAGCCACCAGAAAGAACAGTAGGCTGACATCAAATCCAAGCTGGCCAAAGCACTATCAAGACTGGTGAAGCCAATCCCTCAGTCCAGCGTCGGCCCGAATTCTACCTCCTCATCGTCAAACTCCTCGACCTGGAAAATGCTGGCTATCCTTCCTCTTGTCCCTGTGGCCGCAGCTGTAGCTCAAAAAAAGATAAGATGCATGATGTGAGTCAGGTTACCAGAAATACTATTACAAGAAGTACGAAAATAAAAATTATTTCCGTCAAGCCATAACACCCATGTTGATGCCGTTATTGCTATGTACCACGCCTCCTTCATCTCATGACGAATCGTCGCAAATTTGGGACCAATCCAAAGATCCTCGTATACACAGGGGTAGTCGCCTGTTCCTAAAGCTCGGAGTACCTCCACCATCATAGCCTTACTTCTTGGGCAATGAATGAATAGGTGATTTAGGTCTTCCACATCTATGCCGCAGAAACCACAGTTGGTCGCCACCTGTGGTTGTCTTTTGGCAAGGTTTTGCCTAGTGAGGATAGCATTATTGAGCACTAGCCATAGGAAAACTCTGACTTTAAGGGGAGTTTTCGCCTTCCACAACACCTGCGCCCAACTTGGTCTGCATCCTCGAAAGTGGATCCGATGATACAGAGATCTCACCGAAAAAGCTCCCTTGCTTTCCAGTCCCCATCTCATCTGGTCTGGGCCTTGTGTGCACCTAGTGCCAGCCCGGGTGATGCGTGCTTGCATATCAAGCAATTGCTGGTGTAAATATGGGGGGAGCGTTCCACGGAACGCCGGTCTCCAGCCACCTCTTCTCCAACCTTCGGCAACACACATATTCGGTCGACTCGACTTCTCATACAGCTCCGGGAACGTTTCCTTCAAGGTATGGGCACCACATCATCTATCCCACCAGAATTTGGTAGACCGGCCATTGCCGATAGTCGACGTAACTGCCGATTGGAATGGGCCGCTAGCCTTGGCCATACCTTTCCATAGTCGCGACACTTTTGCCCCTACTCGGAACCGCAGAATGGTGATGAGATTAACACCAGTACTTCTCTTGCCTTTATAAATGGATTTTGAGCCTACGATTTTATCATTGTACAACTTTGAAATACCCTGCTATTAGATCGAAAATTTGAAGTTATGGAACGACAAAGAATTTATTGTACCAAAATTTCGTTGTTTTAGAGAAGATAGTGGGTATAACATTTAAATTCTAGAAAAACTATAAGGATCGGATTCGGATGGAGTTATTTAGTTATCTCGTAAAATTGCCATGCTTACTTGGGAGACAACGTACCTGGTTTCCTAGGATCTCAAATAGCAAGTTTGCCATTTACTTCTTGTATAGTTATCAAGAGATTTATGAAGTCAATAAATAATTTTTTGTTTTTTTGCTAAGTATGAAGTTTATTTATGTATGAGTTTTTATTGCAGATACACCAATTTTTTTTTGAAATTTGTGAAGATTGTTTCCACATTTCTTTTTTATTCGTATCATGAGGAGCAACTCTTATCCTAATCTCTACTACTATAATGGGAGAGCCCCTTAGTCAGTAACCCAGGTCAGTAACCCAACCCGTGCAATGCACGGGTTGGGTTACTTTGGTAAATATTTTCGAAAGTGGCCCTGTTAGGTAAATATTTTCGAAAGTGGATCAGCTTGGAAATTATTTTCTTTTCAATTATTGACTAACTTTGGTAAATATTTTAGAAAGTGGACCTTTTTTGTAAATATTTTCGACAGTGGATCGGTTTGGAAATTATTTTCTTCTTACCCTTTTCATTATCCTTCAATTTTTTCCACGTGCACGTGTGCACGTGTCTGATCCTAGTTTGTTTAAGGAGAGAGATGAATTATGAAACCACCAGAAGTAGCGACAAAAATAACGTACCCTAGAAAAACAAACATGGGCCGTCAATTTTGCACTATTATAAAATAATATGTTCGACACATATTATTTTATAATCTTCTCAACTAAATTTATCAACCACAAGAAGCAAAAAAATCTATTTGATAGAACTAGGAACCCAAAATCTCAAACTATGGGAGGAGTAGTAACTAAGGTCCATTACTTTAGAGAAAAATTATGTAATATTTTTTTTGGGGGTTAAAATTATGTAATATTATCAACACATGGTGCACCATATGATTCATTTACACAGAGAATCTATCAGATGGAGCAAAATTTATTACCTTATGGTCTCATGGCTCAAACAAATATTTGATAAATTAGTTTAATGTCTATATGACCAAAAAGGGAGAACCTGAAAGAACAACAATATGTCTCTGTCACATTGTAAATATTTCTTCCACTTTTGACTTGGGACACATGAATTCTACTAGCTTTTTGGACTCCACAACGATGAATTCTAACTGCGGAATAAATCAACAACGACAACGAGATGTAAGAACTATAGAATCAAAATAAGAGAACAAAGAATAACCAAAAAAGCAACACACAGGAACACACGAAATTTTTTCGAGATTCACCCAAAACAATGACTACTTCTCCGCGTAGAGGCACTCCTGTGATTTCCATTAGAAATATGAAGAATATGTTACAAATCTCCCAAGATCTCACCCCCAATGTGTAGGGTTTCACTCTATCTCCCTCTCTCTCTCAATGACGGCTGGTAGATCTCTATTTTCTTTTTTATTTAACCCTAAAATCGTACACAATACAATATATACAGGTTTTCTCAACTTTCAATCTCAGCCGCTCATCAAACAGCATCGGGACGGTCGACCGCAACACCACGTCGGTCAACTGGTTCTCTCCTTAGACTGTACAGGGTCTAACAGAGTGTAGGTCGGTCGACTGCGCAGTCGACCAGACGCCTCCTCAAGTTACAGGGTTGAATCAGTAAGCGAGATGGACGACTGCGCGATCGACCGTACATTTCCTGGGGTGCGGTCGACCGCAACTCTGCCTGTAGCTTCAAACTACTATTGACCTGCTTGCTCCCACTTCGACTCTCCTTCTCGTCTATCTTCTTCAACCCATTTTCGTGTATTGGATCCACAAACCCGAACAATCTCTCACTTGGAGACATATACACGAAGTCTCTAACCTGTTCTTCATTCTTCCATTGGCCTAGTCTAGGCCTGTGCCTCCGTGAGTCTCCTCAACAATTAACCTGGAGACAATCCGATAGTAGTATAGAAAAACTGATGTTTCCTGCTATCCACCACCTTAGTGAGCATGTCCGTCGGATTCTTAGTGCCAAGAATCTTAGTTAGCTTCAACCATTTCTTCTCAACCGCCATTCTTATAAAATGATACCTCATTTGAAATGTGCCGATTCCTAGAGTGATATGCCGAGTTTTCTGCCAAGAAAACTACACTTTGACTGTCACACCATAGTTCACCTATGGGTTGCTTCATGCCCATTTTATAAGCTCAGAAATCTACAATATGTCTTCGTCATTTCTATAAGTGCCATATACTCTGACTCCGTGGTTGACTGTGCTACAATCTTTTATGTAACATCCTGAATTTTTATAAGAGTTTGAGATTTTATATGTTTTGCACGTATGATTTCATATGTATTTTTCTAGAGACAAATATTTTCTTCATAGCCTAAGCTATTAATTATTCTCCGTGTTTCCTAAAAGATCTATTTTAAAGCCTAAATAAAATTCTAGGCCTAATTCTAGCCCATTATAATTAATTTATTAATTAATTCTCTTGAGCCCATGGTCTTTTGGCCCATTAGTGAGCCCAATTAATTTAAATTCTCTTTCAATTAACCCAACTTGCAATGTAGACCAACTTAATAAAAAATTAATTAAGAATGCATGAACAAAATTTTATAGGGGTACTAGTTTGCATGTGCATTGCACTTGCACGTGCAAATGCACCTTTGGGAGTAGGCCGGATAATGCAAAGAGAGAGGGAGAGATGGGAATAGTGGTGAGGTGGTTATCTCATTCAAGGGTGGTTGCTAGCCTTTGATCCTTAACTATTTTGACTAATCCTAGCCATTCAATCCACTAAAAAATGTATATAAATACTCCCTCTCATTTACTCATTTTTACACTTGAAAAAGAAAGAAACATAAAGAGTTAGAAAAAGATTGAGAGAAAGTGAGAGAAAGATTGAGTGTGTGCTAGTGTGTGTGTGCACCTTTGGAGGCCGGCGAAATCGACAAGAACAAGGGGAGCTCGGGTTCCATCAAGAATGAGGAGGTGAAGGCAATTTGCGGCTAGATCTAGGAGAAGGATCGCTCTTTGTTCAAGGAGATTTCTAGAAGTTCTTTCTTTTGTTTCTTCAAATAGGTGGACAATTTTCTCTAACTTCTATGCAGTATCATGCTAGGTGGTGTGCTAATCATGCTAGAATAAATAAGTGAAAATATTGCTCTTTGATAATACCATGATTAAGGTGAAAATGGAACATATGTGAAATTGCATGAAATGACTAAGTGAAATTGATTGAATGATATGATTGTTGTTGTGATATTTTGATATTGATCTAGTATGCTAAATTAGAATAAATGTTTCTCCATGTCGAAATATTCGTGTATGTGGGAAACATGCAATTTAAGAAGTATGCTTATGTGAAAAATACAAATGGTGAGAATCTCCATGTAATTAAAATAAGATTGATTAGTAAATTATGCATGTTTATGGCTAGTATGATTGTTACTAAATAATCCTAAAAGTTGTATGTTATTTGTTCGGAAAAATGAACATTTTATTATTTACGCCAAATTCAAGAAATGATCATTTTGGGTGTAAATCAAAAGGGAGGAAGAAAAACTCATTAGTCTAATAAAGAAGAACCAAAATATAATTGGAAGAAACCAAGAAAAATGTCTCTTTGAAAAGGGAATTGTTAATAGAACATTATGTGATTTTTTTTTTTATGTACAGTTGTAAAAAAAATGAGAGCTTTATATGGGAAATGAGAGTTAAGTGGTATTTTGAAAATCTTGAGTTACTGTATAAGTTCCAGATTTCGGACTTTAGTTACTGAATAGTCGACCGTATAAGTCTTAACAGTAGACTGTCCAGACTGTTTAATTTTGAGTTTTTAATCATCACAGAACAGTCGGCCGACCATGTCCTAATAGTCGACTATCCTGACAATTTTAATTTTCGAGTTTTAATCCTCGCAGAGCAGTCGACCGACTGTGCTTTAACAGTCGACTGTCCTGACTATTTTAATTTTCGAGTTTTAATCCTCGCAGAGCAGTCGACCGACTGTGCTTTAACAGTCGACTGTCCTGACGATTTAATTGATATCTAGATTTCATGAGAAAAATTTTCTATAACCCTTGGCCTAGTGTAAAGGAGAAATCGAAACTTTTGCAAGAAAGAACTTATTCTAAATTGTTAGTTTAAAATATTTTTGGATAAAGAAAAGTGTATTGTTTAAAAGAGTTCGAAAAGAGATTTTTTTTTTGATAAAAAGGAAATTGAAGGTATGAATGTTTGATTTAGTATTGGCAAAGAGAATAAGAGAATGATGTGGAAAGAATGAATTATGGATGTGACAAATTAGAAAATGAATTTATTTGTCTTATGCATAAAATTAAGCATGAAAGTAAAATCAAATATCCTGATGAATTATAAAAAATATTGTGAATATAAATACACAAATGCTATGGACATGAAATGAGATTTTGAACTATAGGGTAGCTAAAATCCTATTACTGGCAATTGAATGAATTAAAATAGTAAAGTTGAATTATTGAGATGAAAGACCAAGTTGGTCATGTTGTTGATTGAGACCGGTATAGAGGAAAGAGCTAACTCTAGGGGTTGATTTTATTCATGATTCAAATAAATTAAGGATTTAGATACATAGTGGTGATGTGACGATAGTGAGAGAAAAACACGAGTATGAGGGCCATCGGATTGGCGGTGTGAGAGTGATTCAAAGACTGCCTGCTTGATGCATCATGACATGGCGTGAGCACTATTCCGGAATTACCGTCCCGGTGGCGACGCTTGTGGGGTGTTTGGCAACTACGGGTGGTACTATCGTTCCATGGCGGAGGTTGAATTGTCCATAGTCTGCCTGCTTGATGCGTAATATCTGTGCATGGAATTCCCCTCCAGACTGTCTGGACATGGGCTCATAGATCGTAGAACATCTAGGATACTTACCGTAGTAGTTTAAGTCATGGCAAGGGATTGAACCCTATAAGATGAAGTACGATTAAGGACTTGCCCTCGGACCTATGTAGTATGGGATACATAGAATCCGAACAAGTGCGCATTAGTGTCATATAACATAACAACTGCATTAAGGACTAAGTGCACAACACAACACGATATCTATAGGATAGTCCCCGTAGTTTTGCGTGTGACAAGTTTGTGTTTTCTAAGTAAGAGAAAATTGATGTTTTATATCCTTGCGTCAGTTGAATGAATTGACGAGCCCACAGTTTTTATGCAGAGTAAAGAGATTGACAAAAATAAGTATGCAAGCTGCTTAAAGAATATTTCAAGTGTTGTACATTTTATTCATGTAATTATTGTAATTTGCTTCCGCTGTTTAAATATAATTTAAAGATATAACTCTGATGTAATGAAAGTTTTAAATTTCCTTCTAAAATTGTCCGAAGAGAAGTGTAAAGATCCTGTGGAACTTCGAATTCAGTCTGTTTTGGAATTCGGGGTGTTACAGAGTGGTATAAGAGCCACGCTTCCAAGTAGTACAAATTTATAGGGAACGACACCCTAGAAGTGGACATTAGAACGTGTGTTGAGTCTAGAGATTTGAATATAAGTCACTTACATTTGTGTTGCTCTATGATTTATGCTTCTTCTTCTCCTTTCTCTAAGATGGCGAACCACTTCGACCCAACTGGAGAAGACGACTGGCACATTGCTGAGGAGGATTATGACTCCGGGCAAGCTGATTCAGACGAAGAAGATCCTGAAGAATTTGAAGAGGAATGGCCCGAGTCCCGAGAGATCACTCCACATCCGGATTCATCTGATGACTCCTTTGACAAGGAAGAACCTGTTCTGAGTAGTCTCATTGTGTCTCTTTAGAGGAAGGTAGAGACTCAACAGGAGAGAGTCGGGCTACTGGAGACTTAGTTGGCAAAGCGCAAGGATGATATTGCAATTCTCAGTCATCGTGTTTGGGAACTCGAGAAGAGAAAAAACATGTACAATGTACTGAAGGAGGAAGTGGAGGAACTACGGGAAGAGCTTTGAGAAGCCAAGAGGAACCGTAGGAGCTTGACTGTTGTATCTTCTTATTGCTTTCATTTGATGTCAGGAATGTTTTAAATTCGAATGTATAAAGTTTGAAATTCAATAAAATGAAAAGTTGATTTAAAATTCATGTTTTTCTACTTCGAATTTAATTGATCTTTTTTATCAGAATATGGCTAGAATTGGAGCTTGAAATGGTGAAGGTCTGGACTTGAAAACAGAATTAGCAAGAGTCTATCAGAACTCAATGCCATTGCCATGAATCAGAACCAACGGAGGGTGCCTGTGAATCCAGTACCCGAAGCAATCAAACTCGTAGAATCATTCAAATGGATGAAACCACCAGTATTTGAGGGGAAGTCAGACCCTAACGCGGCTGACAATTGGATCCGACAGATCGAGACTATCTTCGAAGTCTTGGAGACTCTGGAGGGCAGCAAGGTGAAGTTAGCGGCGTGCAGTTCAAGAAGGATGCGGTTGTGTGGTGGCAGTCGATGAAGCGGACGATGGGAGATATTGTCCTTGGCTGGGAGAAATTCTTGGAGGAATTCTGCAGTCATTATTTTTCATCAGACGTCCAGGAGAAGAAAGCCATGGAATTTCTGGCGCTGTAGCAGGGCGGCATGTCGGTTAGAGAGTATGAGACGAGGTTCAATGTGCTTTCGAGGTATGCTCCCGAATTGGTGATGGACGAGGCAAAGAAGGCTCGAAAGTTCGAGCATGGTTTGAGGCCAAGTCTGAGATCTAGGATGATACCCCTTGGTATCAGGAGGTTTGACAAGTTAGTCAAACGAGCTGCAGCCATGGAGGCGGACATGGAGCAGTTCCACGCCGATCCGAATAGGAGGAAAAACTAGAATGTGGGGAAGAGGCCCGCAGTTCTGGAAGTGTCAGAGGACAGCCGTCGGCCCAAAGGTTGAAACCGATTGGGACGAACGCTTTCAATGTGGCAGGAAGACCCGGGAATGCGTGGGTGAGACCTCCTATGGTGACTTGTTACAATTGTGGGGAGACAGGTCACTACCGATCCTAGTGTCCTAAGTTGCAGGATGTCGTCCAAAGGGGACCAACTCAACAGGCCGGGAAGAAGTCGTACTAGCAGGGGCGAGTATTTGCCTTGACTGAAGCTGACGCTGATAAGGTGGATCACGTCATCACTGGTACGAAGGAGGATGTTTAAGAGTGTTTTCTGTTGTTTCTTTTTCCCGATTTTATAGTGAACTGTTATATAATGAGTGTGTGTTATGTAACAGGAGAACTTCATTTGAATGGAACGAAAGCTGTTGTTTTGTTCGATACTGGGTCCTCTCATACTTTTGTGTCACCTAAGTTTGCCAAAGTTTTGGGAGTCGAACCGAAAATCTTTTCAGGCAAGGTTTTAGCAGTAGCTACTCCATCAGGGGAGACTTTAACCACTGATCGGTACTATGCGGACTGCGAGATCATGATTGGAGATAGAATTTTTGGGATTAATCTGATCGAGCTGAATGTCTTGGGAGTCGATGTTATCATTGGAATTGATTGGATATCGGTGTACCGTGCAAACATCGAGTGCAAGACCAAAGAAGTAACAGTGAAGGCTCCAGGTGGACCTGAAGTCACTTTCCAAGGGAAAAGGAGATGTTCAGGCTTGGTTGCTGCTATCAGCAAGAAGAAGGGGATTCCTGCAGAGGTGCAGCAAATTCCAGTAGTTCGGGATTATCCGACGGTATTCTTGGAAGATTTGCCTGGGTTACCCTCGCATCGTGATGTAGAGTTCAGCATCACTATTCAGCCAGGGAGTGCACCTATTTCCAAGGCACCGTATAGGATGGTGCCTGTGGAGCAGGTTGAGATCAAATGGCAGATTGAGGAACTGTTGGAGAAAGGCTTTATTCATCCGAGTGCATCACGTTGAGGAGCACCGGTGCTGTTGGTAAAGAAGAAAGATGGTTTGATCAGGATGTGCATCGATTACCGAGAGCTGAATAAGGTCACTGTTCAGAATAAATATCCGATTCCTAGAATTGATGACTTGTTCGATCGTCTACAAGGAGTAGCAGTTTTCTCCAAAATAGATATTCGATCCGAATATCATCAAGTTTAAGTGAGAGCTGAAGATGTGCATAAGACTGCATTCAGAACTTGACACGGGCATTACGAATTCTTAGTTATGCAGTTTGGAGTGACGAATGCACCTGCAATCTTCATGGATATGATGAACAGAGTTCTGAGGCCATTTATTGATTCTTTCGTCGTGGTGTTTATCGACGACATTCTTGTGTACTCCAAGTCGGAGGAGGAGCATACGGAGCATCTGGCATCTATTTTGAGGAAGCTTCAGGCGCATGAATTATATGCCAAGTTATCCAAGTGCAATTTCTGGAAATCTGAGGTGGCATTCCTAGGTCACATCCTTTCTAAGGAGGGAATGACAACTGATCCTCAGAAGATAGAGGCAGTGAGAGATTGGGCAAGGCCTACTACAGTGAAGGAAATCCAGAGTTTTCTTGGATTGACAGGATACTACAGGAGGTTTATTCAAGGCTATGCTCAGATAGCCGTGCCACTCACTGGTCTGACCAAGAAGAATGTGAACTTCAAATGGACCGAGCAGTGCGAGAAGATCTTTCAGAAGTTGAAAGAGAGGCTGACTACTGCTCCTATTTTAGCTTTGCCTAGAGCAGGCATTGAGTATGATGTTTACAGCGATGCTTCACATCGTGGGCTTGGTTGTGTCTTAATGCAAGATGGGAAAGTGATCGCTTATAGGTCTAGGCAACTAAGACCGCATGAGAAGAATTATCCGACTCATGATCTGGAGTTGGCTGCGATTATCTTTGCCTTAAAGCAATGGAGACATTACGTGTATGGTGAGATGCTGAATATGTACACAGACCACAAAAGCTTAAAGTACATCTATCAATAGAAGGATCTAAATCTGAGTCAAAGGAGATGGCTAGAGGTGCTTGAGGATATTCGTCCAGAGATTAAGTACCATTCGGGAAAGGCTAATGTTGTTGAGGATGCACTTAGCCGAAAGAGCAGTCTGGCTAGTTTGATTACGACTCAGAGGCAGCTGGCACAGGAGTTGGATCGAACTAGTATTGAAGGTTTTCTGCAAGGCTTGAGATCATCTTTAGCTCAGTTGAGGCTTCAACCAACGCTGAATGAAAGGATTATCGCAAGTCAGGAGGAAGATGCAGAGATTATGAAGATGAAGGAGCTGGTCGTTGTAGGCAGGTTGCCCGGATTTCAAATTAGGGATGAAGTACTGTGGTTTGGAGAGAGGCTGTGTGTTCTGGATCAGTCAGACTTGAAAAAAAGTATTCTTCAGGAGGCACATGCTACTCTTTTGTCTATACATCCTGGGAGTACCAAGATGTATAAGGAGATTAAACAACACTTTTGGTGGTCAGGTTTGAAGCGGGATGTGGCCGAGTTCGTGGCGAAGTGTGAGGTCTGTCAACAGGTCAAAGCCGAGAATCAGAAACCCGGAGGTCTATTGCAACCGTTACCTATTCCGGAATGGAAGTGGGATAACATCAGTATGGATTTCATCACGGGCTGCCCAAGAGTTCAAAGGGCAATGATGCGATTTGGGTTATAGTCGACCCGACTAACCAAGTCCGCTCATTTCTTGGCGAAGAAACTCACTGCTTCGATGGACAAGTTGGCTGAGCTGTATGTTGGTGAGATCGTCAGGCTTCATGGTATTCCGTTAACCATTGTGTCTGGTCGAGATGCGAGGTTTACTTCACATTTCTGGAAGAGTCTTCAGACAGCTCTGGGTACAAAGACGGATTTCAGCACTGCTTTTCATCCACAGACCGATGGGCAGACCGAGAGAGTCAACCGTATTCTTGAGGATATGCTTCGGTATTGTGTACTAGATTTAAGGCAGTTGGGAAAGGCACTTAGCTCTGGTGGAGTTTGCCTACAACAACAGTTTTCAGACTAGTATCGGAATGGCGCCGTACAAAGTTCTGTATGGCAGGAAATGCAGAACGCCTGTTTGTTGGTTTGAAGTGGAGGAACGACAAGTGTTTGGGCCTGAGATTGTGTAGCAGATCTCTGAAAAGATTGATCTGATCAGGAAGAGGTTGGTGAATGCTCAGAGTGGGCAGAAGAGCTATGCAGACAACCGGAGGAGGGACCTTGAGTTTGAGGTTGGTGACTTTGTCTTTCTGAAAGTTTCACCTAGCAAAGGCGTGATTCGCTTTGGCAAGAGTGGAAAGTTAGCCCCGAGGTTAATAGACCCGTACAAGATATTAAAGCGGATTGGGAAAACCGCCTACCGGTTGGAGTTGCTAGAAGAGTTGTCTCAGGAGCACAATGTCTTTCATGTGTCTATGCTGAGAGGGTACATTCCAGATCCGAGTCATCATTTGCCCGAAGTGCCAGAGGGTTTGCAGTTAGATCTGAGTTACATTGAGCTTTCGGTTGAGGTTGTGGATCGTCGGGAGAAAGTCTTGAGGAACAAGACGATACCGATGGTCAAAATAGTCTGGAGAAACCAGTTGGTTGAAGAGGCTACTTGGGAATCTGAGGAGAGGATGATGAAGGATCATCCTGAGCTCTTTGTTTGATTTGTATCTTCTTTCTTTTTCTTTCTTATCTTCTTGTTGTAATTCTGTTTTCTCACCCTTTAAGTGTAGTTCCGGGACAGAACAATTCTAAGGAAGGAGTGGTATAACATCCTGAAATTTTATAAGAGTTTGAGATTTTACATGTGTTGCACGTATGATTTCATATGCATTTTTCTATAGACAGATATTTTCTTCATAGCCTAAGCTATTAATTTTTCTCCTTGTTTCCTAAAAGATCTATTTTTAATGCCTAAATAAAATCCTAGGCCTAATTCTAGCCCATTATAATTAATTTATTAATTAATTCCCTTGAGCCCATGGTCTTTTGGCCCATTAGTGAGCCCAATTAATTTAAATTCTCTTTTAATTAACCCAACTTGTAATGTAGACCAACTTAATAAACAATTAATTAAAAGTGCATGAACAAAATTTTGTAGGGGTACTAGTTTGCATGTGCATTGCACTTGCACGTGCAAATGCACCTTTGGGAGTAGGCCGGATAGTGCGAAGAGAGAGGGAGAGATGGGAGTAGTGGTGAGGTGGTTATCTCATTCAAGGATGGTTGCTACAACTCCCAAACTCATCCTAGCCTTTGATCTTTAACTATTTTGACTAATCCTAGCCATTCAATCCACTCAAAAATGTGTATAAATACTCCCTCTCATTTACTCATTTTTGCTCTTGAAAAAGAAAGAAACATAAAGAGTTAGAAAAAGATTGAGAGAAAGTGAGAGAAAGATTGAGTGTGTGCTAGTGTGTGTGTGCACCTTTGGAGGCCGGCCAAATCGACCAGAAGAAGGGGAGCTCGGGTTCCATCAAGCACGAGGAGGTGAAGGCAATTTGCGGCTCGATCTAGGAGGAGAAAGATCGCTCTTTGTTCAAGGAGATTTCTAGGAGTTCTTTCTTTTGTTTCTTCAAATAGGTGGGCAATTTTCTCTAACTTCTAAGTAGTATCATGCTAGGTGGTGTGCTAATTATGCTAGAATAAATAAGTAAAAATATTGCTCTTTGATAATACCATGATTAAGGTGAAAATGGAACATATGTGAAATTGTATGAAATGACTAAGTGAAATTGATTGAATGATATGATTGTTGTTGTGATATTTTGATATTGATCTAGAATGCTAAATTAGAATAAATGTTTCTCCATGTCGAAATATTCATGTATGTGGGAAAAGTGCAATTTAAGAAGTATGCTTATGTGAAAAATACAAATGGTGAGAATCTCCATATAATTAAAATAAGTTTGATTAGTAAATTATGCATATTTATGGCTAGTATGATTGTTACTAAATAATCCTAAAAGTTGTATGTTATTTGTAGGGAAAAATGAACATTTTATTATTTAGACCAAATTCAAGAAATGGTCATTTTGTGTGTAAATCAAAAGGGAGGAAGAAAAACTCATTAGTCTAATAAAGAAGAACCAAAATATGATTGGAAGAAACCAAGAAAAATGTCTCTTTGAAAAGGGAAATGTTAATAGAACATTATGTGATTTTTTTTATGTACAGTTGTAGAAAAAAAGAGAGGTACTTTATATGGAAAATGAGAGTTAAGTGGTATTTTGAAAATCTTGAGTCACTGTATAAGTTCCAAATTTCAGACTTTAGTTACTGAACAGTCGACTGTATATGTCTTAACAGTCGACTGTCCAGACTATTTAATTTTGAGTTTTTAATCATCACAGAACAGTCAACCGACCACGTCCTAATAGTCGACTGTCCTAACTATTTTAATTTTCGAGTTTTAATCCTCGCAGAGCAGTCAACCGACTGTGCTTTAACAGTCGACTGTCCTGACTATTTTAATTTTCGAGTTTTAATCCTCGCAGAGCAGTCGACCGTCTGTGCTTTAACAGTCGACTATCCTGGCGATTTAATTGATATCCAGATTTCATGAGAAAAATTTTCTATAACCCTTGGCCTCGTGTAAAGGAGAGATCGGGACTTTTGTAAGAAAGAACTTATTCTAAATTGTTAGTTTAAAGTATTTTTGGATAAAGAAAAGTGTATTGTTTAAAAGAGTTCAAAAAGAGATTTTTTTTTTGATAAAAAGGAAATTGAAGGTATGAATGTTTGATTTAGTATTGGCAAAGAGAATAAGAGAATGATGTGGAAAGAATGAATTATGGATGTGACAAATTAGAAAATAAATTTATTTGTCTTATGCATAAAATTAAGCATGAAAGTAATATCAAATATCCTGATGAATTATGAAAAGTCTTATGAATATGAATACACAAATGCTGTGGACATGAAATGAGATTTTGAACTAGAGGGTAGCTAAAATCCTATTACCGGCAATTGAATGAATTAAAATTGTAAAGTTGAATTATTGAGATGAAAGACCAAGTTTGTCATGTTGTTGATTGAGACCGGTACAGAGGAAAGAGCTAACTCTAGGGGTTGATTTTATTCATGATTCAAATAAACTAAGAATTTAGATACATAGTGGTAATGTGACAAAAGTGAGAGAAAAATACGAGTATGAAGGCCATCGGATTGGCGGTGTAGGAGAGATTTACAGACTGCCTGCTTGATGCGTCATGATATGGCGTGAGCACTACTCCGGAATTATCGTCCTGGTGGCGACGCTTGTGGGGTGTTTGGCGACTACGGGTGGTACTATCGTTCCATGGCGGAGGTTGAATTGTCCATAGTTTGCCTGCTTGATGCGTAATATCAGTGCATGGGATTCCCCTCCAGACTGTCTGGACATGGGCTCATAAATCGTAGAACATCTAGGATACTTACCGTAGTCACCGTAGTAGTTTAAGTCATGGCAAGGGATTGAACCCTATAAGATGAAGTACGATTAAAGACTTGCCCTCGGACCTATGTAGTATGGGATGCATAGAATCCGAACAAGTGCGCATTAGTGTCATATAACATAACAACTGCATTAAGGACTAAGTGCACAACACAACACGACATCTATAGGATAGTCCCCGTAGTTTTGCGTGTGACAAGTGTGTGTTTTCTAAGTAAGAGAAAATTAATGTTTTATATCTTTGCGTCAGTTGAATGAACTGACGAGCCCACAGTTTCTATGCAGAGTAAAGAGATTGACAAGAATAAGTATGCAAACTGCTTAAAGAATGTTTCAAGTGTTGTACATTTTATTCATGTAATTATTGTAATTTGCTTCTGCTGTTTAAATGTAATTTAAAGATGTAACTCTGATGTAATGAAAGTTTTAAATTTCTTTCTAAAACTGTATGAAGAGAAGTGTAAAGATCCTGTGGAACTTTAAATTCAGTGTGTTTTGGAATTCGGAGTGTTACATTTTATAACTGTGAAGCCCAACTGACAGCTATTTCTCCAACTGTACATACATACCCTGTAGTACTTCTGCAACCATCACGATCACCCAAAAAATCCGCATCCACATAACTATGTATATGCAAAGAATTTCTCCCAAAACAAAGAGAGTGATCTGAAGTACTTGCTAGATATCTAAGAATTCACCTTACTCCATCCTAATGCTGTTTATCTGGATTCTTCATGTAATGGCTGACAACTCCCACTGCTTGTGCGATGTCTGGTCATGTAGACACCATCGCATACATCAAACTCCCAACGACTAAGGCATAAGGAATAGCAGCCATTTTCTCCATTTCTGCCTCCGTTTTAGGACACAAGTCCATTGATAACTTGAAGTGAGCAGCCAAGGGACAAGTGACTGGCCTCGCGCCATCCATATTGAATCTCTTCAACACCTTCTTCACATAGTCCACTTGAGATAACCAAAGCTTCTTGCTTCTCCTGTATCTACTAATCTTCATGCCGATTGTTTGCTTTGTTTCACCCATGTCCTTCATTGAAAACTCCAAAGCTAGAGCCTTTTTCACTTCCTTAATCTTCTCCATATATGAACCTGCTAACAACATTTTGTCCACATATAACGCTAAGGTAACTATATCATTATTCTAATATCTACGAATATACACACAATGATCCGTTTCGCATCTATCGAAACTTTTTCCTCTTATTAAGCAATCAAACTTCAAGTATCATTGCCGCGGTGCTTGTTTGAGCCCATAAAGACTTTTCTTCAATCGACACACCATGTCTTCTTTCCCTTTTGCTTCAAAACCTGTGGGTTGTTTCATGTACAGCTATTCTTCGACATCACCATGGAGAAATGTTGTCTTCACATCCAATAGCTTTAAGTGCAAGTCTTCAACTGCCATAATACTAAGCAGAACCCTAACTGAAGCCATCTTCACAACCAGTGCAAAGATCTCACTATAATCAACACCTTCTCTTTGAGAGAATCCTTTCACAACAAGCCTCACCTTGTACCTCTTACTATCATCTGCCGCATCTTTGACTCTGAAAACCTTTTTGTTAATGAGAGCACATTTTCCTGCAGGTAACTTGGTCAACTCCCAAGTTTGGTTCTGTTCCAAGAAGTTCATCTCGTCGTTCATGGCTAACTCCCACTGAATTTGAGCCTTATCCCTCAAAGTCTCTTCATGAGTCTCTGGCTCTCCTGAACTGTGTACAGAACATGCTTGTGAATAATACTAGCTGATGGATCAAATATCTTGGTTGGCCTCCTCACTCATGTCGATCTCCACAATGTGGGTACTGGTTCACCGACCGGTTCAGGTTCTCCGAACTGTTCTGGCTGTACCTGTTCGTCTTAGATAATCTGCTTATTCCCAATAGGCTCACCATGAGCCTCCTGTGCTGCCTGTGGTACCTGTACCTGCTGCTGCTGCACTGTAGGGCCCCCACCACTAGGGCTACCTTTAGAATCTGAATCTGAGTCTGAGTCTGAACTCCATTGTGTCTGAACTGGTTGTACTGTCTTGACCTGTGTGCCTATCCTTGTATAGAACCTCTTTATTGAATACTACATTCCTGCTGCGAATGACTTTGTTATCCACAAAATCCCAATGTCTATAACCATACTCATCGCCACCCAAGTCAATGAACACACACCTCCTGGACTTAGAGTCTAACTTCTTTCTTTCTTCCCTGTAAATTAGTGCATATGCAATACAGTTATACACTTTCAAATGCGAATAATTGACTGTTTTACCTGACCATAGTTCTTCTGGAATGGCCCCATCAAGGGCACTAGATGGGCAACAGTTAATCAGGTACACTGCTATATCAACTGTAGCGGCCCAAAGATGGACTGGAAGACCTGCATGAAGTCTCATGCATCTCGCCCTTTCGATTATCGTGGGGTTCATCCTTTCTGCTACACCATTCTCATGTGGAGTCTTATGGACTATTTTGATTACTCTGATACCTTCCTTTGCTAGAAAATTAACAAACTCTTTGATTATGTACTCACCTCCGTTGTCTGACTTTAAGGCTTTCACCTTGCAACCTGTCTCATTCTCAACCCTGGCCTTCCAAGCTTTGAATGCCTAAAAAACTTCTGATTTCTCACGAATTGCATCAACCCAAAACTTTCTTGTAGCATCATCGATGAATGTGATGAACTATCTCTTACCACCATAAGAGAATTCTTGAGCTGGACCCCACACATCTGTATGTACCAAATCTAACTTCCCAAGCTTCTTCTCACGCCCACCCAGCTGAAAGCTAACTTTCTTTTGTTTGCCCATCACACAATTCTCACAGAAATCCATCTCAACCTTCTTCAACCTCGGCAAAAGATCCCTGAACAAAGCTGCTTGACATCCCTTTAACCAAGGTACCCTAACCTGACATGCCATATAATTGAAGGAGAACTACCTGCTGATGCTGTAGCAATGATATCACTTGAATCACCTCCTCTGAGTAAGTACAACGTGTCACCACGCTTTCCTTTTGCCACCAACCTACCACCTGTAGTCACCTTCCATTCTCCATGCCCAAAAGTTATTGTGAACCCTTCTTTGTCTAGTTTGCTAGTTGAGATCAAGTTTTTTTTCAAGCTCGGAATATGTCGTGTCACTCAAGACCAATTGCCCACCATTGCGAGCCTTCACTCTCACAGTGCCTCTACCTACAACTGTACATTTCTGCCCATTACCAACTGAAACTGCACCAAAATTACCTGTCCTGTAATCCTCAAAAATATTCTTCATGGGGGGTATAATGAGAAGAAGCACCTGAGTTTATACATCAATCATCTTGCATAATATTAAATCCAGCAGATAAACACAATTCATCTAGACGGGGTTCAATACTTACTACATTGGCTACCTGTGACCCTGCTTGTGCTTTCTTATACTCCTCGCATTAGTCTCTCCTGTGTCTTGGCTTCTTACAGTACCAACACTCACCTTTACGATGTCCGGTTCTTGACTTGGACCTGTGATTCCTGCTTTGCGACCTTCCTCTATTGTTACTTCTACCATGGTTATCAACTGACAGCGCGACATTGCTAGGATATGACACCGAAGTCTCTCCATGTCTCTTCCTCCTTGCATCCTCATTCATAATGCTGATAATAACATCCTTTAGAGTTTTGTATCAGTCATGGTGCTTGTAACAGTCTGCTCTACTGTGCCGTAACTACCGGGAAGACTGGATAGCAACAACAACGATTATACCCTCTCCTCAAACTTTAAACCCGACTATTCCATCTGATTGTAAACCATACATAAATTATTGATGTGCTCAGCAACCAAACCCCTTTCCGACAACTTCAAGTTAACCAACTTCTTTAGGTGTAGGATCTGGTTTGTTGCATTCAGCTTTTCAAACATGTCTATCAATATCTCCATTGCCTCCTTCGCGGTCCTTGCATTCTCAATGTGAAATAGCGCCTTCTTGCTCAGCGACAACTGAATATGCCCAAACACTTTTTGATCCAATCTATTCCAAGTCGCCAATGCAACCGGAATGACCTCCGCTCCTTCTGGCTTCAAACCAAACAATGGATCATCTAGATCCTTCTGTCGGAGATACGCAATCATTTGGATCTTCCACATTGTGAAATATGTTCCACCAAACTCTTTGACTCTACTTTTATCCCTCATCTCAATCAATACTACCAACCTGTAGTTCTGATACCAATTTGTTGAATTCTAACTGCAGAATAACTCAGTAACGACGACGAGATACAAGAACTATAGAATCAAAACAAGAGAACAAAGAATAACCAAAAAAGCAATACACAAGAACACACGAGATTTTTTCGAGGTTCACCCAAAATAATGGCTACTTCCCCGCGTCGAGGCACTCCTGCGATTTCCACTAGAAATATGAAGAATATGTTTACAAATCTCTCAAGATCTCACCCCCAAGGTAAAGGATTTCACTCTATCTCTCTCTCTATCAATTAGGCCTGACTATTTTCTTTTTTACCCAACCCTAAAATCGTATACAATACAATATATATATATATATATATATATATATATTCTTAACTTTCAATCTCAGTCGCTCATCAAACAGCGTCGGGACGGTCGACCGCAACACCAAGTCAGTCGACCGGTTCCTTCCTTCGACTGTACATGGTCCAACAGAGTGTAGGTCGGTCGACTACACGGTCGACCGGTCGCCTCTTCAAGTTACAAGGTTGAATCAGTGAGCGAGACGGTCGACTGCGCGGTCGACCGTACATTGCCTGCGGTGCGGTCGACCACACGGTCGACCACAACTCTGCCTGTAGTTTCAAACTACTCTTGACCTGCTTGCTCCCACTTTGATTCTCCTTCTTGTCTATCTTTTTCAACCTATTATTGTGTATTGGATCCACAAACCCCAACACACAAAGGGTCCATTATTTATTGACTCGATCCAATAACTCAAATAAGATTTCATCATCAACTCACATGAATCTCATAGTCCATTGGGGGACTCTCAAACAAATATTTGATAAATTAGTTTAAAGTTAATTTGACCAAAAAGGAAAAACCTTAGGGTCTGTTTGGCTCAAAGGAGGGGAGGGGAGGGGAGGGATTTTAATGGAGGGGAGGGAAGGGGAGGGAAGGGGAGGGAAAGGGAGAGGAGGGATTTAATGAAAACTCTGTTTGGTTCAAAGGAGGGGAGGGGAGGGAAAATAATTATTTTCTTGTTTAGTTCACAAGGGAAGGGAATGGATTTTATAATAAAATTACTTTTATACCCTTTTGCATACAATAAGGAATTCATATAGCAGTGATATAAAGTAGAATGTAGGTATACTTGATTCAGTTAACAAAGGAGTGAACTGAACCCCAGTATAATAGTAGAATCTATATGCATGCGAAGTATAGGACGATTCTTTTTCTATGGCCATGTATCTAACAAAGTGATAACAGTGGTTGGTGCTAGAACGAATGACACATGCAACTAACTGCACATTTACATTTTTATTTGATGCAAGCATTAGCTGTACCTAACCGCCATCTTCTTCTTTATATCACCTCTCTCTCTTCGGCGGTTAATTTGGTGATAGCAGATGATGTTTGTTTCTTTGCTTGAAAATAAACAAAGATGATAATGTTGTCTTTGTATACAGTTCGACATGCATTTTGAATCAGTACAATCACTGTTTTTTGCTTGCATGCATTTCATGTGTTAACTGAGATAGCAGATTCAAAACCAATTTTGAAAGCCATTGCCATGTCTTGTACCTCATGTCCTTGTATCTTGTCTGATGTATCTTCATGTCCTTGTATCTTGTCTGATGTATCTTCTTATCCAATTTTGAAAGCTATTGCCATGTCTTGTACTTGGATGGATGCTCTTTGTTTCATGGATGATGCAAGATATCAGTGAATTTTCAAGCTTTCATGTCTCAACAAAATACTATATTACAGGTTAACTGAGATAGCAGTTTCAAAACTTTGTTAACTGAGATAGCAGATTCAAAAAGTAACTTATTACAGTTTAGAATTAGAATGATAAAGCAAATGATACCATGATTGACAGTCACCTATATACCGAACTGTAACTTTTGGTTGAAGACTTCCTTGTAAAGTGTTGAGGCATAAAACTTTGTTAACTGAGATAGCATGTTCAAAAAGTGTTTAACTTTTGGTTTAAATGAGACTGCAAGAATGAAAGCAATAACAACATACACATTATCAGACTAATAAAAAATCACTATACTCTACCTGCCCTTAAATTAGCTCATAACAAATTAGCACATTATCAGAAACAACAATTCTCATAACAAATTAGCACATTATCAACATACACATAATCAGAAACAACAATTCTCATAACAAATTAGCACATTAAATTAGCTCATAACAAATTGAGCATGAAACATCAATTCTCATACCACTACCTGCCTTTTGTTGCAACTTAGACTGAACACTCATGAACTTTGATTAAATTCCAAAACATAGACAATAAAAGCAGATAAGACACACAAAAAAAAATATCCTCACAAAACATAGACAATAAAAGTAGATAAGACATCAATAGTTCCCTCTATCCCATCCTAACTATGCATCATCAATCATGATGGGGGATCCAATGAGCCAAAGACCATTTGCATGATCACTGCCTTGCGTGCTTCAGATGGCAATTGAAGAATTGGCCTGAGTTTGTCAACATCTTTCATTAGAGAGCAAAAAATCTGAGCTAATGAGTTTGCATCAAATCCACATTCTTTGATTAAATTCCAAGTTTCTTCCCTTGAAATTGGAGGCAGCTTGTAGTTTTGTTGTTTTCTCATTATGCCATTGCCTTCTTTCATTATGGTATTGCCTTCTTTTAGTGCCTCTGAAACAGTATACATTGCCCCTGTAATTTCACTTGCTTCACTATCTTTCTCTTTGTTGCTAGCCACTTTCGATTTCTTCCTTTTGCTGCCAGTACTTGCTGTAGGTGAGGGTTCTTGTGATTGCATTTCAGGAGCTGAGAAATTAAAATTGTTACCATTACCATCATCAACAAAAGCATCAATATTCTCCAAAAAAGCCTCATTCCGAGTGATGCGATTATCAAGATCATCAATAGATTCAAACAAGTCTTGTTTAGTGGCTGAATATCTTCATTTTCTCATCTCAGATGCAGTCTCAGCTTCTTCTCCAGTAGCTCGATTAATCCCATAAAGTTTCACCATCTTCTCATAATTCGGAATTGGAGTATTTTTCCAGTATGCTGCTTTAGGTTTTGACTGGAAAAAGGTAAATTTTACTGCTTATTAGCCACTTACTTAATAATGATATATAAATGTGAGAATCAAGATTTAAGGAACTTTACCTGAATCAGAGCATCCCAAACTTCAGGCTCAGCATCCCATAAATGAGTAGTTGGATTCCAAGCAAAACCACTCATACCATTTTTAAAAATATCATAAACATCTGAAAAGTTCTTTTTCAATGTTTTCCAACGATTTTTCACCTTATCTTTGTAAATTTTCCTCCCAAACAATACACTAAGCTCATTCACAATGTTATCGTACGCAGTGGTGGTAAAGGTACCACTAACTTTGTTACCTTTTTCACACTCGTGCATGAAAGCATCGATAAGAGCATCATCCATGTCTCTTGTCCAGGTCAAGCTTTCCCTACCATTGTTTGTCGATAATTGTTTTCTTGGTGCCATACTGTGATATTTATTAAATATAGAATAAACAAAATTAATAAAATTAGAGAAGGAAAAAATTAACATTGTAATAATAAAGACTTCATGTCTCATTTAAACAAAATCAGCATTACAACATACAAATATTAAATCATACATTTAAAACTCCTGACTCAAAGGAAAGACGACATACAGTAATGTGAAAAAACCACAACAACAACATTCATTTTCATCATAATTCAGTCTAAACAATCATTTTGATAATCTGTCCACATTTGATTTGCTAAACTATCCTGAGCAACCTCCTCATTATCGCCTCTTGGAGCTTGAAAATTGTCGTGAGATACATTTTCATTTGCAAGTTCTGCATCTACTTCAGCTATGAGGTCTTCATCTGGGTCTATGCTCATTAGATAATTATGGAGAATGCAACATGCAATAATGATTAGTTTTTGAGCTTTGACTCCATAAGTAGGCTCTGTTGAATTAGATAAAATTTCAAATCTTTTTTTTAATACACCAAAGGCTCTTTCAATTGCATTGCGTAATGATGCATGTCGAAGATTAAATAATTCTCTATGATTTTGAGGTGGATTTCTTGCTGAATATTCTTTCAAATGATAGCGAACTCCTCTATAAGGTGTAATCAGTCAACTTGTCAACATGAAGCCAGTATCCACAAGGTAATATTTTCCTATAACCAAAGTAAATAATGAATGTGATAGTTTGAAAATAAACAAATAAATAATTTCAATGTATTATGAGGTCTTAATTACCTTGAGGAATTTTAAGCCTATCTTCTCGTCTTAATGCATTCTTTATAATTCTTAAGTTAGATGCAGTGTCTTCCCATCCAGGGAGCACATAAGTGAACCTTAAATCAAATGTGCATGCTGCTAACACATTTTGTGTTGGGTACTCTTTCCTACCACGATATCGGGGAGCATCTTTAGAAGATACTTTGACACGTATATGTGTCCCGTCTATGGCAACAACACAATCCTGAGACAACATTTTTAGATTAATAAAATATTAATGTATCATGACAATGTTTGAGTGTATAGTAATTTAATGATAACTGTTTACCTTGAAATATGGGTAAAATCTACTGCTACCATCTATTTCAGGAGGAACTGTTGATCCATCGGGTTGTACAAGGAACTTTTCTTCCAATTGGAGGATAGCACTCAACACTTGATGAAGATGACGACTAATCGTCTCGCCAGAACGACGGAACCAAAAGTTTACTTCACGATTTTTAGCATTATGTGTTAATATGTAAATTTTTTTTGCAACTTGTTCTTCCACACTTGACCATCGTGTGGGTCGTAACCCACCCTCATTTTCCAACATACCACACAAGGTTAAGAAAGCTTGAGGACCCATTCTTAATATATTTCTACTAGTTTCACTGCTACAAATTCGACCCATTATTTCTTCACGTACGCTTTCTCTCTCGGAACTCATACTATAACTAATTTTTCTCTTCCGAGACATCCTAACATAGTAATAAGCAACAACACATATGAATGTTGCTATAGCTCTTCGGCGCAAATCAAACCATCTATTGCATGTTATTTCCCAATCTTGACTATCCATCTGACACAATGAAACATTCACAAAATTAAATTAGAATGAAACATTGTACACAATTAGTTACAATCTGAACAAACATTCACCGGTGTTTATTTGCCCCCAGAAAATATATGACAGTTAAAAAAAATTATAACACATTGAATAAGGCAGCATAATGTAATTGAAACACAAATAAAAATTTCAATCATAAAAAGGTAGAGAAACTAGAACCATTCTACAGTCATCAAAATCTATTCTTCCCCAACTAAACTCAAATTCCTATTTATTTGAGTGTCTAAAGTTAGTAATATTATTAATCAAACATGAGTAATAGAAGAAGCACTTGAAAATCTGATTTATATGGTATTGATTAGATTTTCTTAAGATCTGATTTAAAGTTAGCACATGAATAGTAATAAGTAACATGGTATTTCAATTTATGTATATTCATTCTTTAATTTTCACTCTGTTTTTTTCTTACAGGTGGGAAGATCTGATTCACTTGAAAGAGTAGAAGAAGCACGTTCCGGACCAAACCAAACTCTACACAGTTGGAATAAATTTCAATCATAGATCGTGAAGAAAATACCAACCAAACCAAACTCAACCCAACACCAAACCCACCTAGAATACATCGTTAAGAAAATACCTTGATGACTGCGGACGGCGGAGGGCGGACGGCGGACGGTGGAGTGCGGACGAGAATAGGGAGAAAGAGAGAGCGGGAGAGAAACAGTCGGCAAGTAGATAGGGAGAAAGAGAGGTTTTTTATTATATTAGGATTTAGATTTAAAGGGCAATTTAGTCCAGCCACTTTAAGAATTAGCCCTACTTTCTCTTTCCTCCAAATCCCCCCACTTTTGGAGGGGAGCCAAAATTGGCTCAGGAGGGGTGTTGCACCCCCCATTTTCCTCCCCTCCCCTCCTAAAAAATGAACCAAACAAGAAAAGTATTAAAAAACCCCTTCCCTCCCCTCCCCTCCCATCCCCTCCATTCCCCTCCAACCAAACAGTTAAAGAGTAATGATATATGTTTTTGTCGCATTGTCAATATGTCTTCCACTTTTGACTTGGCACACATGGATTCTACTAGCTTTTTCAACTCCACAAAGGGTTCATTATGTTGACTCTTAATTTAGTGTGCACAAAACGTACCTATAAATACTAATAAGTTTAAATTGAGTTTTTCAGATTTTTAGGATTAAATAATATCAATAAAAGATTTAAAAGAGATTCAAGAATAAGCAAAGAAGGAAAGCAATAAAGAATGATTGCAAGATCAAGCAAAAGAAGAAGTTAGTCAAAAAGAAGCACATGTTAATTAGTGCCCAAGAAAGCCAGCAAAATCAGTTATTGGGATTCTATATCTGTGAAATTTTATATGTATTTAACTAATTGTGAATTGATTAGTATATGGTAAGAATACAAAGTGGATTCGTTATGAAAAACATGATTGCCGTCGACCGTACTTCAGTGTCGGTCGACCGCACCACAGTCGATCGCACGTTATAGCAATATAATGAAGCAGTCGACCATTCATCTTTCGACTTTTCGTTTCAAGATGAACAGTCGATTGTCCCCTAATTGCGGTCGACCGTAACTCGTGCAGTTCATTTTTTTTTTGGGAATGTATCGTTTCTATTTTTGATAGATTTACTTCCCCGTCTATATATTTGGACAAACCCACTATGTATTCTTCACCTATTACTCTGAGAAAAATCTTCTGAACTAATCAATGCAACAATCAATTTTAGTGTGTGTGATAAATATTTGTTTTCTTCAGTCAGGATCATTAAGGATCTTGAATTTTTCTTTTCTTCCACTTCTGTCAGATTGACAGGGCTTGTATTAGAAGTCATGTCGGTGTAATAGGTCTCTCAGCTTGAATCCGAGAATCACTGTATAAGGATTTGAGTATAGTAGAACGCTTGTGGCGGAGAATTGCTACAAGTAGGTGGTGTGGACGTAGAACTGGGGGTCGAACCACGTTATATCGCTGCGTCACTTGTGTTTGCGGTATTTACATTTCTTATCTCTTCTCATTTACTTTGCAACTTAATTTTTAAAATTTTTTTAATTCCTCACAATCACCCTATTCACTCCCCCCTATGGTGATTTACACATTATTTATTGACTTGATCCAATAATGACTTGATCCAATAACTCAAATATGATTTCATCATCAACTCACATGAGTCATCATCGTCCACTGAGGAGTAAGCCCTAGCTATTACTTTGTAAAACCCATATGGCCAGTATATCAAGTTCTCTAGACTAGTTTAACCATCTTTACCAATCTTATATCAATCTTATATGAGACAATTATTCAAGCCACAACCATAGTATGCATAGGTGGCAATGGGCAACTGAATATGTTTTGTGTTTTGTCTAGAGTAGCTGATCCAGCTTACCATGTCATGGGCATCTCTGTCCTTCTCTTTTCTTATTGCGGTCCTCTTTGCCTTTGATTGCTAAGCAAGATTGAAAGCCTCACGCTTCTATATCTTTTTGATAGAAATATTAATAGTAGTTTTCACCTTTGATTGCTCATCACACTTCGTCCACCCTTTTCTTTTGTTGCATGCAGTGTTTGTCAAAGAATGTTAGTGGTGGTAACGAAATTTACACTTGACGAATCATTCCCCTCTCTCTATGATTGTTTACTTTCTTGCATATATCTTATTACGGAAAATAATTTGAACCTTTTTTCTTCTTCTGAATGATTGATTTAATTGCCATTCTAACTTGGAAGAATGTAGCTTGATTTAATTGCCATTCTAACTTGGAAGAATGTAGCTGAACAATATTATTGTATTAATCCTGTATATTCTATATAGATCAGCAAGATGTTTTGAGGATTTCAAAGAATTACAATCATTATCGTTGTGGCTCAAGTGATCATTATGGCCTCTCTTAATAAACCCTTAACCTTTTGACAATTTGACTATTATATCTCAAATTCTTTGAAACTGGCTACATTTCATCTGATGTATTGATACAGCTCAAGAAGCCATTAGAGCTGATCAGTAGTCTGGGAATGGAGTATTAAGAAGAGAAGAAGTATTGTTGAAGTGAAGAGTTGAAGGAGGAGAAGAAATGTATCAGTATATCTGTTGATATATCAGTATATCTGTTTTGGGTGATTTCAGGTCTTGTAAGGGGTTAATTGTAAAAGTCAGGCCAGCTGGCAAGAATTAGTTTGCTGTTAGAATTGGGACCCATTTCTCAACGGCCTAACTGATTAGGCAAGCACGTGCTTTGTCCGTGCTTGAGGCTGAGTTCAATTGTATAAATAGACCTGTGGTGTATCAGTTTCAGTTGTGAATAAAAATACTTTTGTTTTCTTGTTCATCAAACTCTCTTCTCCCAATCCCCATTGCTGCAGGTCCTGCTGCTTGGATGGCGAAGAAGAGAGCTCCGGCCGCATCCGCCGTCGGCGGTGAACGGCCTGGAACAATGGTATCAGAGCCCGGATGGGAAGTGGAAGCTGACGCTGATCAAGAACTGGAACAAGAACCCAACATGGAAGTGGAAGAGCCAGTTGTTCTTGGATCTAGACTCAAATCTAGATCTGTAGCAAGAAATCGCAATACAAGAGAATCATTTGAGGATGATAATGAGATCCCTAAGCAGTCCAATTTTGAAGAAAGATTCGATCGGTTGGAGCTAGCCTTAGACCAGCTTCTTCAGAAGTCAAGACCTCGCCGTTCCAAGCATCAAGAAAGGAATTCCTCAAGCTCAGAAGACAGTGAAAACAACTCAGATGGAAATCCTAAGTTCAGGGAAGAAGAGGGGTATAGGCGACGACGTTCAAGTCCCAAGGGCTCTCGTTATGCCAATTCACCAATTCATGATCGAGATGATAGAATTGTTCGCAATAGAACTCGGAGGCACAGGGAAGGGCATTGGCCAAGCTCAAGAACAGGGTATCAGTATCAAGAACTCCCAAGAAATTATGGTAGAAGACAAGAGGGCAATGAGCGTTGTCGTGAAGGTAATACTTTCTTCCCAAAACATCCGAAGATTGATTTGCCTAGTTTCGATGGTACTGGTGATGTAACGAATTGGATATACCATATGGAACATCATTTCTATACTCAGAGAATTGATAATCTTGATCAACTACCCTTTAGCCTTTACTATTTGAGAGGTGAGGCTTTGTTATGGTGGAGATGGTTTGAACAGCAAGATGAACAGCTCATCGATTGGGAGACAATCAAGACAGAGCTGATGCTGCAGTTTGGGCCTGCGGAGCTTGATGATCCTGAAGCTTCTTTGTACAAACTCCAACAAGTGGGAACTGTGGTGGAATACCATAGGGAGTTTTTGAAATTGAGTCAGCTTGCTAAACCTATAGCGAAAACTTCCCTGGTCAGCTGCTACATTTCAGGGCTAAAGAGTGAATTACGCAAAGAAGTGAAACTCAAGAAGCCCCAAAATGTTCTTGCTGCATATAGGGAAGCCATCGCTAGAGAAGAGATCATCAATGATCAGAGAAGGTCGTGGAAAACTCATTCTTTTGTCAAGAATAATCCAATGATAGTTGGCCATAAAAGTACCAATCTGGTGACTACTTCCAACCTTGCAACTAGTTCAAATTATCCCAGTGTCAAATCTTCAACAGGTAGTAATGGGGCAGGGGCATCTAACAACTATGCAGCTAAAGATCAACACTTAGTACAATATATGAAAGAAAGAAGAGAAAAGGGTCTATGTTTCCATTGCGATGAAAAATTTGTGAGAGGTCATAAATGTTCGGGGAAAACTTTTATGCAGATGGTGGGATCTTGTGAGAATGGGGTGTTCATGCAGATTATGGGTACTCTTGATGAGGAGGCTGAGGAACTTGGTGATAGTTCAGGAGAAGAAGATCAAGAATTAGCCAAAGTACAAATGAGCACAAAGTTAAATAAACCTATATCGGATCCTGATGAGCCAGGGATGATTTCTTTACATGCTCTGACAGGTAGTAATAGGCCCACAACTTTTAGAATTTTGGGCACTATAGCATCCCATCCTGTTTGTGCATTACTCGACACCGGGGCTACTCACAATTTCATCGATAAGCAGCTTGTGCATAAGCTCCAACTGGCAGTCAATCAGCAGGCACAATTAGAAGTAACCATACCTGGAGGGCAGCAGCTGCAGTGTTGGGGACTCTGTGAGGAAATTAAGTTTGTTTGTCAAGGTATTCCCATAGTTGCAGATTGTTATGTGGTATCTTTGGACTCCTGCACGTTGGTATTGGGGTCTCAATGGATCGAAACACTAGGTGATGTCGTATGGAACTTGAAGGAAAAACGACTGAGGTTTCGATTGAACAACCAAGAGAGAACCCTATTGGGCATCAATCCACCAGAGTTGGAACTCTCCACACCTAAAAATATGTCTAAAGCTCTATTGCAAACCAAGCAGGGGTGGTTTTTGCAAATGGTTGGTACTACGAAAGCACCAGAGAGTGACATGAATAAGGCAGTTGTTCCCTATCTCCTTCAGCAGGTGCTGGATCAATTTGTGGAAGTATTCAAAGAAAATATGGGCCTACCTCCTCATCGTGATTGTGATCATGCTATAACTCTCATTCCAGGAAGTAAACCCATTAGCCTACGACCCTATAGACACCCTTGGCATCAGAAGAATGAAATTGAGAAGTTGATTAGAGAAATGTTGGAAACAGGAGTTATACAGCCGAGCCATAGCCCTTATTCCTCCCCTATTGTGATGGTGAAGAAGGCAGATGGTAGTTGGCGTATGTGCGTCGACTATAGAGCTTTGAATGAGGTGACTGTAAAGGATAAGTTTCCAATACCTATAATAGATGAGTTGCTTGATGAACTCCATGGGGCAACTATCTTTAGTAAGCTTGACTTACGCAGTGGTTATCACCAGATTCGCATGAGTGTTGAAGATGTGCCCAAAACAGCTTTCCGTACTCACGAGGGTCACTATGAATTCCTCGTTATGCCTTTTGGCTTGACCAATGCACCGTCGACATTCCAATCGCTTATGAACTCCATTTTCAAAGACCAATTGCGGAAATATGTGTTAGTTTTTTTTGATGATATACTAATATATAGCTGTGATTTGGTATCCCACAAACAACACTTATCAATAGTTCTGCAGATCTTAAGAGATAATCAGCTATATGCTAAGTTGAGCAAGTGTTCTTTTGGAGTAACTGAAGTTCAATACTTGGGTCATGTGGTGTCATCTCAGGGTGTTGCAGTGGATCCGGAGAAGGTTAAAGCTATCCAAGAATGGCCAGTGCCAAAATCGATTAAAGCTTTGAGGGGATTCCTTGGTCTTACCGGTTACTATCGGAAATTCATTGCCAATTATAGCTCGATTGCGTGGCCACTTGTAAAATTAACTAAGAAAGGGGCTTTTTGCTGGCAAAAAGAAGCTCAGGGTGCCTTTCTCCTATTGAAGGAAAAGCTATCTACACCTCCAGTTCTTCAATTGCCCAATTTCAATATCCCATTTGAGTTAGAATGTGACGCTTCCGGTACTGGTTTGGGGGCTGTTCTTCTACAACAAAAGCATCCAATTGCGTATTTGAGTCATGAGTTGAAGGGCAAGAGCAAGTTCTTATCTGCATATGAAAAAGAAATGATGGCCATTCTGTTAGCTGTAAAGAAATGGCGGCAATATTTGTTGGGAAGAAAATTTGTCATACGGACTGACCATAAACCACTGAAGCATCTCTTAGAACAAAGACTCTACACTGAAGCTCAGCATGTTTGGCTAATTAAGCTACATGGGTATCATTTCGAGGTTGAATATAAGAAAGGAAGAGAAAATATTCCTGCAGACTGTCTTTCAAGACAATTTGAAGAAGTTGGAAATGCTACCTTGGCTTCTATTACAGTGGTTCAACCGACTTGGTTAGCCTTAGTGAAACAAATGGTGCTCAATGATTCTTATTATGAGGATGTTAGTAGGAAGTTAGCAGCTGGTGATGATAGCAGACTTTCTTTGATAGATGGAGTTTACTACTTCAAAAAGTGTATCCTGTTAAGTCCAACTTCGACTGCCAGGCAATTGTTTTTGGAAGAGATGCATTGTACACCTACTGGGGGACATTTGGGTATCGATAAGACTTGGTTACAACTGAAGAAGGTTGTCTTTTGGCAGGGTATGAAGAAGGATCTGAGGAATTTTATTCGTTCGTGTGATGAATGTCAAAGGAACAAGTATATGAGTACAACTCCTGCGGGTTTACTTCAACCTTTACCCATACCGGAGCAAATTTGGAATGATTTGAGTATGGATTTCATCGAAGGGCTGCCTCGTAGCGCAGGGTATACTACTATATTGGTTGTAGTTGATAGGCTATCCAAATTCTGCCATTTTATACCTCTTCAACATCCGTATACTGCTAAGGAAGTGGCTGCGGCTCTCTTCCATCATGTCCTCAAATTGTATGGGTTACCACAAACTATTGTAAGTGATCGAGATGCGATCTTTACTTCAAATTTCTGGAGAGAATTGATGGCTTTACAGGGTACAAAACTTTGTATGAGTACGGCGTTCCATCCTCAATCTGATGGCCAGACGGAAGTCGTCAACAGAGTTTTAGAAACATATCTCAGATGCTTTGTTGCTTACAAGCCGCAGTCCTGGTCGAAATGGTTAGATTGGGCTGCTTACTGCTTCAATACCCATGAGCATAGCTCCACGTTGTTCTCCCCTTATCAGATTGTATATGGCAAACCCCCTCCCACACTATTGTCATATATTCCCAAAACTGCAAGAGTGCAATCTGTGGAAGACTCACTTCTTTCTAGGGATGAAGTTCTCATTTTGTTAAGGAACAATTTGTTACAAGCTCAGAACAGGATGAAGGTGCAAGCAGACTTACATAGAACTGATAGGGAGTTTGAAGTTGGTCATTGGGTTTATTTGAGAATCCAACCGTACAAACAGACATCCATTGGTGGGCATCGAATTCAGAAGTTATCCCCATTGTATTACGGACCTTATGAAGTGATTGCAAGGGTCGGTGCTGTAGCTTATCAACTCAAATTGCCTGCAGGAGCTCGTATTCATGATGTGTTCCACGTATCTCAGCTGAAATCTCATGTGGGTCGTCATCACTCTACCATAGCCTCTTCTACTTCCTTGCCAACTTATTTTGTCGAAGACTCTCCTACTCCAGAACACTTGCTAGCTAGGCGTATGGTTCCTAGAAGAGGGATTGCTGTGTCCGAAGTACTTATACAATGGAAGAACTCTGCCGCCACTGATGCCACTTGGGAACGTTACTGGGATGTCTATGGGCGATTCCCAGAGTTTCGCAGAATCTTGGAATCACCTTTCCAAGGGGGGTGTATTGATACAGCTCAAGAAGCCATTAGAGCTGATCAGTAGTCTGGGAATGGAGTATTAAGAAGAGAAGAAGTATTGTTGAAGTGAAGAGTTGAAGGAGGAGAAGAAATGTATCAGTATATCTGTTGATATATCAGTATATCTGTTTTGGGTGATTTCAGGTCTTGTAAGGGGTTAATTGTAAAAGTCAGGCCAGCTGGCAAGAATTAGTTTGCTGTTAGAATTGGGACCCATTTCTCAACGGCCTAACTGATTAGGCAAGCACGTGCTTTGTCCGTGCTTGAGGCTGAGTTCAATTGTATAAATAGACCTGTGGTGTATCAGTTTCAGTTGTGAATAAAAATACTTTTGTTTTCTTGTTCATCAAACTCTCTTCTCCCAATCCCCATTGCTGCAGGTCCTGCTGCTTGAATGGCGAAGAAGAGAGCTCCGGCCGCATCCGCCGTCGGCGGTGAACGGCCTGGAACATGTATGTGAAATCAATCAGAGTAATATACCGAGTTATTTATATTATTATTTTAACTAACCATCGTCGCTTAATTATATGGTACATGCATGCACAAATTGATAAAAGTTAATTTCATCTAAATAATTTATATACTATGTTCCATATTGTATGGGCTCGTAACAGCAAAACACTATGTTGAGTTAAAAAGCACTTGCATGTTGTAATGTTTTTATCTTACTCCAACAACCATACTTAATCTTGAACTGATCACACTACAACATTTTTAGGCTACCCCGGCGGAACTATCCCGACGTTTGGATAGTAACGCCGGCGTAGGCTTAGACCAAACGAGATTCAAAAATTTTGGTAACCGGCGATTTATAAAAACGCCGGGGTTGGTACACCCTACAACGGCGTTTATTCGTTGAAACGCTGGGTAGGGTCTGGGATAAATTTTCCAAAAAATTCGAACCCTAACATTTCACTTGATCCCCAATTCTTTTTTTTCGATACTTTCCTACTCTCTCCCGCGCTCTCCAAGCGCCCATCGACGACTCTCCTCCCCGCCGCCGCCTTGGCCGCCGTTGCCGTCCCCGAGCTCTCATACCCGCTCTGTTGAGAAAATAATTAGTAAACCTGAATGCCCAAGTTATGTAACCCCTGTTTTCGTAAATACGTTTTTTCTGTATTTAAATTTTTCGTAAATTATTTTTTTCCACTTTCAAAAATCTTTTGTCAAAATGTATTGTTGGATCTTCTATTAAAATCTATTTTCGATCAATAATTTTATTTATAACTATTTTCTATGATTTTGATATTGTAATACAAATCTTATTGTTGTTATTATTACTTTGATTTATATTATTATTACTATTACTGTTATTATTATTACTATTATTATTTTTATCATTTTTCTTATTATTATTGTTATTAGTATTATTGTTATTATTATTATTAATTTTGACTGGTTATTAAAAATCCATTTCTATGTACTAATTGTATTTATAGTTATTTCAAATAAATTCTATATTGTAATGTAAATTACATTTTTTTATAAATCATATTTTTATTGGTTATTTTATAAATTCTATTGGATCTTTTAATATAAACCCAATTATTCTTAAAACCCAAAACCCATTTTACTGTTGGATTTATATCCCAAAACCCAGTTACATTTCACCTAACCCAATTAAGCCCATTATCCAATACCCGTTAACACCCCCCCCCCCCCCCCCCCCCCCCCCCCCCCCCGGTTAACCCTAATAATCTTATATATATACATCCTTTTGATCTGCCTATTCATCTACTCTCATACACCTAAACCCTAGCCGCCTATCCCTCGACTTCCCATCCCATCTCCCTGTAGCTAGCTTCCGACTCCCTTGCACCCCCCGACCTTCAGCCCCATCCCGGTGCTTCTCCGCCCTCCAGCCAGTTGCGACCACCCGTCGCTTCACCCCAGCGACCCAGCAACCCCCTAATCCTGCTCGGCTGTGTGCCCTCCTTCTGCAGTATCGCAGCCACCAGCGCCTCCAGCCGTCGTCCCTGACACTGTGCACCTCCCTACCTCCTTTCGATGACGCAACCACCCATAGCGTCGCCATCTCCCGAAGCCACGACCAGCGACCCCCCTGGTCCCCCCTCCGGTGCCGCGACCCTCCTGCAGCACCGCTGCAGTGCCAGCCAAAGCGGCAGCACCTCAGTGCTATGCCCCCGTCGATAGCAACAGCCGGCAGCAGCATCGCGATGCCTAAGTGTTGTCGTGCTGTGTGCTCCTCTCGATTGCAACAGCCGCTACAACACCGTATCCTCGTCGCCTGCCTCGCGCCGCCCTCGTCAGCGCTGTCCCTGTGCACCACCTTCCGCCATCGGCCGCCATGGACTACCCCTAGTCGCTCGCCGCCATCGCAGAGCACTCCCCTTACTCCTGGCTCTGTTTGGATGATCAAGCCATATCAGCCATCAATCTCCTCGTGATCATCATCCATCATCATCAAGCATTCCTAGCCGTCTGTTGATCTAATTTTGATTATCATGATCATGTTCTCCATCATCTGATCTGGACCATCCGATCTTGTTGATCTTGATCATCGCTCCCGATCATGGTCATCTCATTAGATTCACTTTGTTTGTGTTCGTGTTTGTGCCCGGTAATTCGTTCCCATTATTCCCTTTCTCTCCGTCATTTCTGTCGTTATCTTCAAGCAAGTAACTTGTATTCTTTTCTTTGTGTAATACAAGTACTAAATTCCCTTTGTAGTGTAGGTTTATTCTAGAGACAATTCTTGTGCAAAACTCCTGTTATATCTTGTCTCTATTGTGTTGACCCGCTCGTAGTTGTCTCATTACACACATGACATGAAATAACTTAGGGATAACCACTTCTTGTTGTATACATGCATGTTGTTCGTGATTCATGACTTGTTGTATGATCTTGTATGTATGATATGTTCGTTGTAGTATAACTCGTTGTAGACCTGTCAAATACCCTATACCATGTTGTTTGGACATCTAGTATACCCTATTTCATGTTTGGTTATGATTTGGATGTGTTCCATATGATCTAGTTGATTTTATGCTTGAAGAAGATTTTATAGTTTTTGTTGTACCCCGTTTTTGTTTAGTATTTTTGACCCTATTAAGGTCAGTATATGAAATTTATTTGTGAATATGAATTATAAAGGATTCTGTCTACTTTCCAGATTTTCTGACAGATCGCAGTTTCAATGTGTGAGTTGCGAGTTATGGCTATTTTACTACAGATGTATAGAAAATTCAAGATCCAGTTTTTATATGAATTATGTTTGGTAATTTATTTTTATACTGAAGTTAAAAATAATATTTTGATCCAATATTTTGCTGAGTACAATTAGACTTGATTGGGATTAACCACTAATTTTTGTGGATTTAATTGATAACTTTTATATACTATTCTATGCTTACAAACAACTACTATACTTGCATAATTTTCATGCTATTCAGTAAAGAACCTAAATTTTGACCTGATTCTATTTGCTTTCTATAAAAGCCTTGTGAATATGAATTGTAGAATATTGTATATATTTTATCACCCTTTTGACGGATCTGGATTTCGATTTATATTTTGTGAGACATTGCTATTTTAGTAATACTATGTTTATGATTCCAGATTAACAAAACTACTGTATCTTGCCGCTTTCTGATTTTTTTTGACTATTCTATCTATGTTGGAAAATTACGAAACTTTATTTTCTGATACTAAACATACTAGGGAGTACCTCAAATTTTTCTTGGATTTAATCAGTAAGTTTTGATGCCATTTTCCTGTTTATGAATACAAACTTCTGAATTTTGGCTCAACATGTTTTCTGGACACAAATCCGTTTTGAGATTTGTTTTTGTGAAATACCATATAACTTATATATATTTGCTGAATTTGGATGGGAGTTTATTTTCCAGATTCTTTGACGGATTCAGGTTTACATTTTGTAGCAACGAAAATTCCAAATTTAGTGCAGTACTGTCGTGCTGTCCTGAACTAGAATTTTCGTTGTTCTATCCTTTTATAAGTTGTCATTCACCTGTACATGTTTATCTTCCAACCTGAACCTGTTACTTGATCATGTCATATTATTCTTGCTCTGTTTGTGATACGTATATGCCTGTTTAATAATAATAACAAGTAACCAAGCCGGGGTTAAGGGAAATACCTTAGTAGTGAACAATATAGGTATGTATACTCAGAAGAGGGCCCGTATTTCTCATTTTACATTTGATTCATGTTGATACATGAACCTGTTGATACATGGACCTGTTGGTTCGTGTACTTGTTACCTGTTGATGCATGGACCTGTTGGTTCATGTACCTGTTACCTATTGATGCATGAATCTATTGGTTTGTGTACCTGTTACCTGTTGATTCATGAACCTGTTGATGCATGAATCGTTTGATTCGTGTATCTGTCTGATTCATGAACCTGTTTCTGCTACCTGCTACCTGACACCTGAGTACATGGCTCTATAGGATCACACCACTAGATCTAAACATAACTTGTTTGAAAGTAGCAATCATGTGATAAAAGTTTGGGACGCATGAAGTGCTACCTAGATAGTAATAAATACAAGACTTGACATGATATAATACCTATGACATGCTTACCTGATACATGATTACCGATACATGCTACTTGATACCTGTTATCTGTTATCTCACCACATTACTTGATGTTGTTCATGATTCATACTAGTTGTTCTATTTTGTTGCCATGTCCATTCCATGCTACTTGTTTATCCTTTCCTGTACTTGTTGTCTGCATTACAAGCGGCCCATAACTTGTATTGACGGGCATTTTGATTTCTTTTTCCTCTTCCTGCAATTATTAAATTGCAGATTATGGTGATTAGCTGCCCGATGGAGTAGGTGATAAGATTCTAGTTGCTGGAGTTCTTGCTATATTTACTTTTCTGCTATTTTTTAATAAATGTATCTGTTACTTGGATTATTTTGTATTGGGCATTGTGTCCCAGACTTGTGTTTTTGTTCCAGACATGATTATTTGAAATTCACTATTCTTGCTTCTTGTTTCAACTACTCTTGTTGACTATATTGATTTATTTATTCATGCGTGGTTGACTTCTCTTGCTTCTACTCTAATTTTTCATGTGAAATATTGTAAAGATCCTGACAGCTTATGGATGATGAAAATCATTCGCTGGACTTAGTCACGTATCTGTATTCCGTATCTCTTTTCTGGAAAGTGGGGCGTGACAAGTTAACCTTCTAATAGCACCACACGGTTCTGGAATGGATTGATCGATCGACTTTGACTACAACAAGAAGAAAGTGTGAGGACGACTCGAGGCATGGATTGCACTTTCTTTAAGAAGCTATTTGGCTAATTCTGGAGATGAATCGTTGGTTACCAAATACTTCCCCCACGATACAATGAGCTTCTGTTTACAGTGTTGCGTAATACTCCAATGGCAACACGTACCAACTTGCACTCCAAAAAGGAAAAGAAATCGCTCAAAAACTGAAAGGAGGAAGAAATACTGTTTTTCTCTACTATTTTTTCAACAGAAATCCTCTTTTTATAACCAAAGAAGATAAAAAAGTTTCCTTTATTTTTCTATTAAAACCAGGATTTATTTTCATTATTTTTTCAAGAGACCCCCAAGGCCCTAAGGCCCGGCCCGGTCATATATATATATATATATATATATATATATATATATATATATATATATATATATATATACACTAAATTCCAACAATTCCCCACTTATATATTTAAAACACTAATTTGAAGAGAAGCAGTTTTCCAAAAGTATAGAACCATGCATTAGTAAGGTGTCCGAAGACTTGAACATTACATAGTGGACAATCCTAAAAATGCAAGAGGAAAACCACACATGATTCTACCGCGTGCAAGTTCTCAATGCCAGCACATTCCGTCCTTGTGCTTTATCCTAGTATAGATGAATGTTATAGAAATCCGCCCCACTTATAGAAGTGGCCACACTTCACAATTACGCCAGTGAGTCTATCAAAAGTGCTCTTGTAGCTAGACACTCCTCTTATACAGAGATATAGAACTCATTAAGAGCTAAGCTCATCCTTACTAACTCTACAAGACATCATGCACATACACATCAAGATGGACTAAGGAGTACTGGTAATCTCCTGGGTTGCATGATTCCAATCACAGTATGGTTTGTTTTTCCTATTGAACCTATGTCGTGGGATATCCATTTGTATTGGTTGGGTTCCCACCATATGTGATTCTAAATGGGCTTCAGTCCCATCCTTATCGATGTGTTCCAAATTTTATCTCGAGACAATCCTTTCGTCAAAGGATCTACAAGGTTACTTTCTGATCTCAAAAAATTCATAGTAACAGCACCATATGTAACGCCCCGAATCCCAAATCACTGAATTCGAGATGTTCTACAGGATCTTTTCACTTTCTTCAGTACAATTTTACAAGGAAATTCAAACTTTTCTTTTAACATCAGAGTTTACAACATATTACATTTAAATTTTACACAGCGGAAGCAAAATATACAACATTTACATAAATGAACAACAACATGATAAGATCTTTATGCATCCATTCCTCTTTACATGTAATTTATCCTGCATACAAAACTGTGGGTACGTCAGTTTATTCAACCGGCGATAATTATACATGGCCATCCTCTCTATGCCAGTAACAGTATAATGAATCTCATTTCTTAACAAATCACAAACTTGTTCAATATAAGCATGTAAAAACAAAAGGGAACTTTTAATGATGTCGTGTCGTGATTGTGCACGTAATCCTTAATGCAATTATTTAATTTACATGACACTAATGCGCACTTGTTCAAATTCTATGCATCCCATACTACATAGGTTCGAGGGCAAGCCTTTTAATCGTTCTTCATTTTTGTAGGGTTCAATCCCTCGCCATGACTTACGCTACTTCTGTAATTTCAGTGAGTATCCTAGATGATTCTATGAGTACAAGCATGTATCCTGGCCCCTGGAGTAGAATTTCGCGCCATGTCTTGACTCATCAAGCATGCATTCTGCTACAATTCAGCCTCCTCCCTGAACACAATCCTCTTGCAGTCACCAAAACACCCCATAAGCGTGACTAAAGTCCGATCATTACTGAGTTGTGCCCGCGCCATGTCTTGACTCATCAAGCATGTATTCTGCGGCTCACACACCCGCACCGTACCCTAGCTCTCATACTCATATTTTTCTCTCACCTTCATCACCTCTTCACTATGCACTAAATATTAGAATCATGAATATAAATCAAGCTCTAGAGTTAGCCTCTCCACCAAACCGGACTTATCATTTCATTTCGATACATGACCAACCTTGGCCTTTCGATTCTCATTTCATTTCATTCATTTTACTGCCGGGGGGAGACTTAGCTACTCTCGGTTTCAATTTACAATTCACAACTTCCAATTGAGCACTTCAGCTCATAATTCAATTAGAGTCTCACAGACTTCCTCATCATGATCTCAACCTATCATATTCATTTGAGTCTCAATTCTCATCTATAATTCATTTTACATGATCCACACAGTCATAAAAAGAGTCCACAGACTTCAATCATAAAATTCACAACTTCCAACAGCAAATAAAATGAAATTCACACATATCAAAGTCCACTCTGTACAGTCGACTTGGAAGAACACCAGTCGACTTATACAGTCAAATACAAGTTCATCATAATTACTCGGGATAGTCGACTGCTGTACATAACCAGTCGCCTGTCCCGCAACTTTTCATGTTCACAGTGTCAACCACATGACAGTCGACTGTTCATCCATCAGTCGTCTGTCCTGAGATTTTCAACAGCACAATTCTAAGTTCAGCTCAGTCGACTTGCTACACGCATTCGGTCGACTGATCAGTTCTATAATTCAAAATAAACATTATTCTTTTAACCGTTCTCACATGCATTTTCCTTATAGTATACACACATTCTATATTTTATAAACACCACACTTCTTATTTGTTCAGTAACGACGAAGCATGAAAATTCAAGTTACTAATATGTTCTTTTCTTTAGAAACGATACTTAAACATGCGTTCACATTGCTCATAACTTCTTACGATGATGAAGATATAAATCTCAAGTCATTATACTGGGTCAACATAACAAAATATCTTGTTTCCTGGAATTTCCAAATAGTCATTCTTGAAGTACGGTACCAGTCGTCTGAACACAGTGTCAGTCGACTGTTCCGACAATTCTTAAGTTATTAATCATCGCTAGCTCTTTTCATTCATTTACCTTCCCTCCATCATATGTGTCATAGGGAAATACAAAATAATAATTCACACCATTATGTCTATTTGCATACATGTTTATCACCACATCATAAATAAATTGTCTCGTACCAGTCGACTTATCTATACGACAGTTGACTGTACCGACCCAATTTATCTTATTATCAACAGCATGTTCATGGCAATTCTACTACATTGAATTCACATTTCACAATATGATAGCAATCATAATCATCATAGTATATTTCCTACATTAGAAGTCCTGAGAAACACCCACCTTATATGAAGAAATAAACGAAATCCCGCAAAAGCTCTTCGATACGGTGCTGCACTCCTTGCTCCTTTGTTCCACACCGAGCTCCTCAGAAATGCTGCTCGTTTCCACAGAAAAGCTCCCACACACAAACTCACAAATAACTCTCTTACAATAATAATCTTAGTGTAAAAGAGATAGGGAATGAGAAGGGGTATTTATACATAAACTAGAGTGAGATGGAGGGTTGAGATGCACTAGGAAGTTGGAAAATCAAGGGCTGAGATTGATAAGGGAGTTAAGAAAACTACCCATACCTTAAGAAACCACCCATGATCTCCTACCCACTACACCATAATCCGGCCAAGCTAGAGTGTGCTCCACACGTGTATGCAACATGCACGTGTGTACACCAATCCCCCCCCCCTACAAAACTTGTGCATACAAAATAATAAGTCTTTTTAGAAGAAAATGTTACACATACAAGTTGTAGAAAATAATAAAAGATTAATTTCATGGGCTAAAAATCAATTGGGCCAAAATCGTTATTTGTAGAAGAAAAATAAATAAAATAAATTAACATTTGGGCTTTAGAGAAAAATACTTTATAAAAACAATGTTCTTATCCATCTTGTTGAAAAATAATAGTCAACATGCTATACAAGCATACCATATGCAGAAAATAGATAATCTTTCATGTATTTGAAAAATCAGGGTATTACATCACTCCCTCCTTAGAATAGTTCCGTCCCCGGAACTACAGCCAAGAGCGAGAAAACAGAAAACGAAACGAAGGATACAAAGATACAATCAAACAAATACAATCAAGCAAAAAGCTCAGGATAGTCCTTCAACATCCTCTCCTCAGATTCCCAAGTAGCCTCTTCAACCAGGTGGTTTCTCCAGACTACCTTGACCATTGGTATCGTCTTATTTCTCAAGACTTTCTCCCTACGGTCAACAATCTCGACAGGAGTCTCGATGTAATTCAGGTCTAACTGCAAACCTTCCGGCACTTCTGGCAAGTGATGACTCGGATCTGGAATATAACCTCTTAGCATAGACACATGGAAGACATTGTGCACCTGAGACAACTCTCCCGGTAATTCAAGCCGGTAAGCAGTTTTCCCGATCCTTTCCAATATCTTATACAAGCCTATAAACCTCGGGGCTAACTTCCCGCCTTTGCCAAATCGAACCACACCTTTACTGGGTGATACCTTTAGAAAGACGAAGTCACCGACCTCAAACTCAAGGTCCCTTCTCCAGTTGTCTGCATAGCTTTTCTGCCTGCTCTGAGCTTCTACCAACCTTTTCCTGATCAGATCAATCTTCTCAGAAGTCAGCTGCACAAGCTCAGGACCAAACAACTGACGCTCCCCAACTTCATACCAACAAACAGGAGTCCTGCACTTTCTGCCATACAAAGCTTCATACGGCGCCATCCCAATGCTAGCCTGAAAACTGTTGTTGTAGGCAAACTCTACCAAAGGTAAATGCCTTTCCCAACTGCCCCCAAAGTCTAGTATACAACACCGAAGCATATCCTCAAGAATACGGTTGACTCTCTCGGTCTGCCCATCGGTTTGCGGATGAAAAGCAGTGCTGAAATCTATTTTGGTACCCAAAGCCGCCTGAAGACTCCTCCAGAAATGCGAAGTAAACCGCGCATCTCGATCAGACACAATAGTTGAGGGAACACCGTGAAGTCTGACAATCTCACCAACATACAACTCAGCTAACTTGTCCATCGAAGCAGTGAGTTTCATTGCCAAAAAGTGAGCGGACTTGGTTAGTCGATCGACTATAACCCAAATCGCATCATTGCCTTTAGGACTCTTAGGCAATCCCGTGATGAAATCCATACTGATGTTATCCCACTTCCATTCCGGAATAGGTAACGGCTGTAATAGACCTCCGGGTCTCTGATTTTCGGCCTTGACTTGCTGACAAACCTCACACTTCGCGACAAATTCAGCCACATCCCGCTTCAAACCTGACCACCAGAAATGCTGTTTGATGTCTTTGTACATCTTAGTACTCCCAGGATGTACCGACAAAAGAGTAGCATGCGCCTCCTGAAGAATACTCTCTTTCAGGTTCGCCTGATTTGGAACACACAGCCTATCTCCGAACCACAGCACTCCATCCCTGGTTTGAAATCCGGGCAACCTGCCAGCATCAACCTGCTCCTTCATCTCCAAGATATCGGCATCAACTTCCTGACTTGCAATGATCCTTGCATTCAAGGTAGGCTGAAGCCTCAACTGAGATAAAGATGCTCCCAATCCTTGCAAGACAACCTCAATACCTGCTCGGTCCAACTCCTCAATCAGATGCCTCTGAGTTGTAATCAAACTGGCCAAACTGCTCTTGCGACTAAGTGCATCAGCAACAACATTAGCCTTTCCAGGATGATACTTGATCTCAGGTCGCATATCCTCGAGCACTTCCAACCATCTCCGCTGCCTCAGATTGAGATCCCTCTGCTGATATATATACTTCAAGCTCTTGTGATCTGTGTACATATTCAACTTCTCACCGTACACATAGTGCCTCCATTGCTTCAAAGCAAAGATAATCGCCGCCAACTCCAGATCATGAGTCGGATAATTCTTCTCATGCGGTCGTAGTTGCCTAGACCCATAAGCGATTACTTTACCTTCTTGCATTAAGACACAACCAAGCCCCCGATGTGAAGCATCGCTATAAACATCATACTCAACACCTGCCCTAGGCAAAGCCAAAATAGGTGCAGTAGTTAGCCTATCTTTCAACTCCTGAAAGCTCGCCTCACATTGCTCAGTCCACTTGAAGCTCACATTCTTCTTGGTCAGTCCAGTAAGTGGTACAACTATCTGAGCATAACCTTGAATGAATCTCCTGTAGTATCTAGTCATCCCAAGGAAACTTCTGACTTCCTTCACTGTAGTAGGCCTAGCCCAATCTCTCACTGCCTCTATCTTCTGAGGGTCAGTTGCCACTCCCTCCTTAGAAAGGATGTGACCTAGGAATGCCACTTCAGATTTCCAGAAATCACACTTGGATAACTTGGCATACAACTTCTGCTCTTCCAACTTCTGCAAAACTACTGCCAGATGCTCGGTGTGCTCCTCCTCAGACTTGGAGTACACGAGAATATCGTCGATAAACACCACGACGAAAGAATCAATAAACGGCCTCAGAACTCTGTTCATCAAGTCCATGAAGATTGCGGGTGCATTTGTCACTCCGAATGGCATAACTAAGAATTCGTAATGCCCATGCCGAGTTCTAAACGCAGTTTTATGCACATCTTCAGCTTTCACTCGTACTTGGTGATATCCTGATCGAAGATCTATTTTGGAGAATACAGCCGCTCCTTGTAGACGATCGAACAAATCATCAATTCGAGGAATCGGATACTTATTCTGAACAGTGACCTTATTCAGCTCTCGGTAATCGATACACATCCTCATCGATCCATCCTTCTTCTTTACCAAAAGCACCGGTGCTCCCCAAGGTGACGCACTAGGTTGAATAAAGCCTTTTCCCAACAGTTCCTCAATCTGCCGTTTCACTTCATCCTGTTCCACTGGAGCCATCCTATACGGTGCCTTAGAAATGGGTGCACTTCCCGGTTGAACAGTGATGCTGAACTCTACATCACGATGCGGAGGTAACCCAGGAAAATCTTCCAAGAACACAGTCGGATAGTTCCGAACCACAGGAATCCCTTGCACTTCCACAGGAGTCTCTTCCTTGCGGATAGTTACCACCAGCTTAGAACACTTTTTCTTCCCTTAGAAAGTGACTTCAGGTCCACCTGGAGCCTTCACCGTCACCGTCTTGGTCTTACACTTGATGCTTGCACTGTACACCGACATCCAATCAATGCCAATGATAACATCGACTCCCAAGATAGTCAGCTCGATCAGATCAATGCCAAAGATTCTATCCCCAATTACAATCTCGCAATCATCACAGTACCGATCAGTGGTCAAAGTTTCCCCTGATGGAGTAGCTACTGCTAAGATCTTGCCTGGAAAAATCTTCGGTTCCACTCCCAACACTTTAGCAAATCTAGGAGACACAAAAGTATGAGAGGATCCAGTATCGAATAATACAACAGCTTTCTTTCCATTAAGATAGAGTTCTCCTGTTACATAATACACACCATTACATAACAGTTTCACAATATAAACAGGAAGAAGAAATGACAAAAACTACTAAACATCAGCCCTCGTACCAGAGATGACCTGATCCGCCTCATCAGCATCAGCTTCCGTCAAAGCAAATACTCGCCCTGATTGGTACGGCCTCTTCCCAGTCTGCTGTATTGGTACATTGTGATTGCCAGCCCGTGGTTTGAGACATCGAGATTGGTAATGTCCCACTTCACCACAGTTGAAGCAAGTGACTGCAGAAGGTCTCCCCACATTGTTTCCAGGTCCTCCAGCTACACTGATAGCGTTCGCCCCTGTCGGTTTGAACCTCTGTGCAGATTGTTGCCCTTTGAAACTCCCCGATTGTGCAGGCCTCTTCCCGGACTGCCAGTTGTTCCTCTGGTGCTGAGCAACATGGAACTGCTCCATATCCGCCTCCGTCGCTGCCGCCCTCTTGACCAGCTTGTCAAATCGCCTGATACCAAGAGGTATCATACGAGACCTCAAGCTTGGCCTCAGACCATGCTCGAATTTGCGAGCCTTCTTCGCCTCATCCATCACTAGTTCTGGAGCATACCTGGAGAGCTGAGTAAACTTAGTCTCATACTCCCTCACTGACATGCCGCCTTGCTGAAGTGACAGAAACTCCATCGCCTTCTTCTCCTGGACGTCGGAGGGGAAATAGTGGCTACAGAATTCTTCCAGAAATTCCTCCCAGCCAAGCAATAAACCGCCCATGGTCCTCTTCATCGACTGCCACCAAACAACCGCATCCTTCTCCAACTGCAAAGTCGCCAACTTGACCTTGCTACCCTCAGGGGTCTCCAATAGCTCAAAGATCGTCTCCACTTGACGGATCCAGTTGTCAGCCGCATCTGGGTCTGACTTTCCCTTAAACACTGGTGGTTTCATTCTCTTGAACGATTCCACTAGCTTAATTGCCTCGGGTACTGGATTCACCGGTCCCCTTCCTTGGTTCGCAGCCACTGCATTCAGCGTCTGGTAAACCCTTGCAAGTTCGGTCTCCAGGTCCAAACCTTCACCATTCCTTGCCCCTCTTCTCGACATATTCTGATGCAAAAGATCCATTAAATTCAAAGTATAAGACAAGAATTTAAACCAACTTGCATTTCATTGAATTCCAAAGTTTATACATTCGAATTAAAAATATTTTTGACATCAGAAATGAAGAAAATAGAAGCTAGGACAATCTAACTCCTACGGATCCTCTTCGCTGCTCGAAGTTCTTCCTGCAGTTCATCCACCTCATCTTTCAACACATCCGTCAGGTTCTTTCTCTTCTCAAGTTCCCACACTCGGTGACTGAGAACGGAGAAATTGGCCTTCCGCTGCGCCAGCTGAGCTTCCAAAGCTCCAACTCTATCCTTCAGGGTCTCAACTTGCCTCTGCAGAGAAGCCACAGTGCCACTCAGAGCTGGTCCCTCTTCTTCATCGGAAGAAGAATCGTCAGATGAATCTGGAGGTGGAGTGATCTCTCGAGATTCGGGCCACTCCTCATCATCAGAATCTGCTTGCCCAGGGTGATATTCGTCCTCAAAATCAGCCTGTCCAGGATGGTACTCTTCCTCAATAATATGCCAGTCGTCGCCTCCAGCAGGGTCGAAGTGATCAGCCATCTTAGAATAGAGAGGAAGAAACATAAATCATAGAGCAACACAAATGTAAGTCACTTACATTTAAATCTCTAGACTCAAACACACATTCTAATGTCCACATCTAGGGTGTCATTCCTTATAAATTTGTACAAGTGTGAAAGCGTAGAAAACGTGACTCTGATACCACTCTGTAACGCCCCGAATCCCAAATCACTGAATTCGAGATGTTCTACAGGATCTTTTCACTTTCTTCAGTACAATTTTACAAGGAAATTCAAACTTTTCTTTTAACATCAGAGTTTACAACATATTACATTTAAATTTTACACAGCGGAAGCAAAATATACAATATTTACATAAATGAACAACAACATGATAAGATCTTTATGCATCCATTCCTCTTTACATGTAATTTATCCTGCATACAAAACTGTGGGTACGTCAGTTTATTCAACCGACGATAATTATACATGGCCATCCTCTCTATGCCAGTAACAGTATAATGAATCTCATTTCTTAACAAATCACAAACTTGTTCAATATAAGCATGTAAAAACAAAAGGGAACTTTTAATGATATCGTGTCGTGATTGTGCACTTAATCCTTAATGCAATTATTTAATTTACATGACACTAATGCGCACTTGTTCGAATTCTATGCATCCCATACTACATAGGTTCGAGGGCAAGCCTCTTAATCGTTCTTCATTTTTGTAGGGTTCAATCCCTCGCCATGACTTACGCTACTTCTGTAATTTCAGTGAGTATCCTAGATGATTCTATGAGTACAAGCATGTATCCTGGCCCCTGGAGTAGAATTTCGCGCCATGTCTTGACTCATCAAGCATGCATTCTGCGACAATTCAGCCTCCTCCCTGAACACAATCCTCTTGCAGTCACCAAAACACCCCATAAGCGTGACTAAAGTCCGATCATTACTGAGTTGTGCCCGCGCCATGTCTTGACTCATCAAGCATGCATTCTGCGGCTCACACACCCGCACCGTACCCTAGCTCTCATACTCATATTTTTCTCTCACCTTCATCACCTCTTCACTATGCACTAAATATTAGAATCATGAATATAAATCAAGCTCTAGAGTTAACCTCTCCACCAAACCGGACTTATCATTTCATTTCGATACATGACCAACCTTGGCCTTTCGATTCTCATTTCATTTCATTCATTTTACTGCCGGGGGGAGACTTAGCTACTCTCGGTTTCAATTTACAATTCACAACTTCCAATTGAGCACTTCAGCTCATAATTCAATTAGAGTCTCACAGACTTCCTCATCATGATCTCAACCTATCATATTCATTTGAGTCTCAATTCTCATCTATAATTCATTTTACATGATCCACACAGTCATAAAAAGAGTCCACAGACTTCAATCATAAAATTCACAACTTCCAACAGCAAATAAAATGAAATTCACACATATCAAAGTCCACTCTGTACAGTCGACTTGGAAGAACACCAGTCGACTTATACAGTCAAATACAAGTTCATCATAATTACTCGGGATAGTCGACTGCTGTACATAACCAGTCGCCTGTCCCGCAACTTTTCATGTTCACAGTGTCAACCACATGACAGTCGACTGTTCATCCATCAGTCGTCTGTCCTGAGATTTTCAACAGCACAATTCTAAGTTCAGCTCAGTCGACTTGCTACACGCATTCGGTCGACTGATCAGTTCTATAATTCAAAATAAACATTATTCTTTTAACCGTTCTCACATGCATTTTCCTTATAGTATACACACATTCCATATTTTATAAACACCACACTTCTTATTTGTTCAGTAACGACGAAGCATGAAAATTCAAGTTACTAATATGTTCTTTTCTTTTGGAACGATACTTAAACATGCGTTCACATTGCTCATAACTTCTTACGATGATGAAGATATAAATCTCAAGTCATTATACTGGGTCAACATAACAAAATATCTTGTTTCCTGGAATTTCCAAATAGTCATTCTTGAAGTACGGTACCAGTCGTCTGAACACAGTGTCAGTCGACTGTTCCGACAATTCTTAAGTTATTAATCATCGCTAGCTCTTTTCATTCATTTACCTTCCCTCCATCATATGTGTCATAGGGAAATACAAAATAATAATTCACACCATTATGTCTATTTGCGTACATGTTTATCACCACATCATAAATAAATTGTCTCGTACCAGTCGACTTATCTATACGACAGTTGAATGTACCGACCCAATTTATCTTATTATCAACAGCATGTTCATGGCAATTCTACTACATTGAATTCACATTTCACAATATGATAGCAATCATAATCATCATAGTATATTTCCTACATTAGAAGTCCTGGGAAACACCCACCTTATATGAAGAAATAAACGAAATCCCGCAAAAGCTCTTCGATACGGTGTTGCACTCCTTGCTCCTTTGTTCCACACCGAGCTCCTCAGAAATGCTGCTCGTCTCCACAGAAAAGCTCCTACACACAAACTCACAAATAACTCTCTTACAATAATAATCTTAGTGTAAAAGAGATAGGGAATGAGAAGGGGTATTTATACATAAACTAGAGTGAGATGGAGGGTTGAGATGCACTAGGAAGTTGGAAAATCAAGGGCTGAGATTGATAAGGGAGTTAAGAAAACTACCCATAAATTAAGAAACCACCCATGATCTCCTACCCACTACACCATAATCCGGCCAAGCTAGAGTGTGCTCCACACGTGTATGCAACATGCACGTGTGTACACCAATCCCCCCCTACAAAACTTGTGCATACAAAATAATAAGTCTTTTTAGAAGAAAATGTTACACATACAAGTTGTAGAAAATAATAAAAGATTAATTTCATGGGCTAAAAATCAATTGGGCCAAAATCGTTATTTGTAGAAGAAAAATAAATAAAATAAATTAACATTTGGGCTTTAGAGAAAAATACTTTATAAAAACAATGTTCTTATCCATCTTGTTGAAAAATAATAGTCAACATGCTATACAAGCATACCATATGCAGAAAATAGATAATCTTTCATGTATTTGAAAAATCAGGGTATTACACCATACGTGAGGAGCTCTCTCACCATACTGTGCTTGTGATGGACCGCTAATCTCTTACCGTTATAGTAAGCATTTTGTACTTTGGCTATGGCAGTAATACTATCTGAGTGGATTATATGATCGAAGGTATAGGCCTACTCCATGAAGGAATGTAAGACAAGAGGTTCCTCAACCAGCTTTCCTCCTTATTAGCAGCAGCTAGAGCAACTAACTTAGACTCCATAGTAGAGTAAGTTAGATAGTCTGTTTCTTTGACCTCTAAGAAACAACACCACCAGCAATACTAAAAATGTATCCACTTATGGCCTTGGAATTATCTGAAATGAATTTTAGTCTGCATCACTAAATCCTTCAAGGACAGAGGGAAAACTTTCATAATGTAGTCCTAAGGTCATGGTCTTTTTCAAGTACCTCATGACTCTGTCAATAGCATTCAAATGCTCAGAACCAGGACAACTCGTAAATCTACATAATACCTATACGGCATATGCAATGTCAGGTCTAGTGCAGTCAGTAGTATAACGAAGGCTACCAATAATACTAGCATATTCCTTTTGTCTGACTGTAGCACCAGAATTTTTCAAAAGTTTAACCTGAGGGTCACAAGGTTTACATGCAGGTCTATGGTCAAAGTAATTGTATTTCTTCGAGATCTTCTCAATGTAATGAAATTGATTAAGAGTAATACCAGTCACAGTACGTGTAACTTTCATGCCTAAAATAATTTTGGCCTCACCTAGGTCCTTCATATCAAAATTTTGACTAAGCATAGATTTAGCCTCTGAATTTAATTCAAGCGAAGAACCAAAAATGGGTAAATCATTTACATATAGACAAAGCATAATGCAACTTTCACTAGATGCTATATAATAAAGGCATTTTTCATTATTATTAATAGAAAAACCATTTGAGAGTAATAATTGATCCATTCTGTCATGCCACTGTTTAGGAGCTTGCTTAAGACCATACAGAGTCTTATTCAACTTGCAAATTTTGTGTTCCTACCCTGAAATCACAAAACCTTCAGGCTGATCCATATAAAGTTCCTCTTTAAGTTCTTCATTAAGGAAAGCTATTTTAACATCCATCAGGTGAATCAATAAATTATGCACAACAGAGATAGCTAATAAAACTCTAATGGTAGTCACACAAGTCACAGGAGAGTAAGTGTCAAAGAAATTTATATTTTCTTTTTGTACATATCCTTTAGCTACTAATCTAGCATTAAACTTTTCAATAGTACAATCCGGTTTTAGTTTCCTCTTAAGAATCCATTTGCACCATATAGAACGACCACCACGAGGTAAGTCCACTAACTCCCAAGTACAATTAGATGTTAGTGAATCCATCTCGTCATTTATGGCTTCTTGCCACAAATCGGCATCAGGTGAAGTTAAGGCCTCTTTGATAGAACTAGGGTCAGATTCTAAAGCATTCAAAACATAATCATTGTCAAAATCTTTAGTAGTTGTAGCACGTTTACTTCTACGATGTTCAGTATCTATATTATGAGAATCAACATTAAAAGGTGTATCAGCTTGAGGTACACTAGAAGAAGTAGAGGGTTGTGAACCTCCACTATTACCCCCACTGTTCCTCAATATGTAAGGAAATTTATCCTCATAAAAATCAACATCTAAAGATTCAATAATCACATTATTATTCAAGTCTAAAAATCTTGAAGCCTTACTATTATCTGCATAACCAATAAAAATAAATTCATATGCTCTACTTGTGAGTTTGATTCTTTGAGGATCAGGTTTTCTAACATATGCTAAACAACCCAAAACTCTAAAATAATCAATATTAGGCTTTCTATTTCTCCACTATTCGTATGGTGATTTATCAAAAGATAAATGCGAAATTTTATTTAAAACATGACAAACAGATAAAAGAGCTTCACTCCATAAAGGTTTCGGTGCACCTGAACTAATAAGAGAAGAAACAACCAATTCAGTAAGAGTTTCATTCTTTCTTTCAACTTTTCCATTAGATTCAGGTAAATAAGGTGCAGTAGTCTCTTGAATAATTCATAATGATGCATATAATTGCTTGAATTCATTGAAATCATATTCATTGCCTCTATCACTACGAAATCTCTTAATATTTCTTTCAAATTGATTTTGCACTTCAGCTATATAAGTTCTAAACATGTCAATTGCTTCACTCTTATGTGCCATAAGATAAACATGAGTATAATTAGAATGATCATCAATAAACATAATGAAATATATTTTACCACTTCTAGTTAAAGTTCCATCCATCTAACATATATCAGAATGTATCAAGTCTAGAATATTTGTTTCTCTAGCTACACCTTTATGTGAAATTTTAATTATCTTAGCTTGACTACAGGAATTACATTTCTCATATTCATTTAAGTCAATTTTCGGTATCATGCCTAGTTTTCTCATATTATTTACCAATTTCTTATTAACATGACATCGTCTAGAGTACCATAAATTAACTGAAGACAATGAGCAAACAGAAGCATTATTCTTATTCATTTCAATACTAAGCTTAAACATCCCATTACAAGCAAATCCCTTTCCCACAAACTTGTCATTCTTAGTTATAACATACTGGTCGGATCCGATACTCTGATGAAACACAACCTTGTTAAGAAGGTATCTAGAAATCAAATTATTCATTATATCAGGAGTGTGCAAGACATCCTTGAGGGTTACAGTCCTACCAGAGGTAAACTCTAAGTCCACATCTCCAATGCCCAACACATTGATGCAATAAGAATCACCAAGTTGCAGTTTCTGATCTTCAGTCTCCTTATAGGTTTTGAACCAGCTGCGATCATAGCAGACATGCCTAGTACCTCCCGTATCAGTCCACCACCCGTTGGTTACACCAACCATGTTGATCTCAGTGATCATGGCCACTAAAGGCTCTTCGATAGCATTTGCATGTGGTGCAGGCACACGCAATCGGCAGTTCCTCGCGATATGTCCAAAGCGATGGCACTTCCAACACTCAATAGGTTCTGTTCCATTGTTATTGGTTTAGGCTTGCTGTTTATTTTCCTTATTCAGATTTGGACGTCCATTCTGTCCATTCTGACGGTTGTTCGAATTGAACTTCTGATTAGTATTCTTCTTGAACGGTTTGTTCTTTGGTTCAGATGGACCTTTGCTTTGTCTTGTTGAAAAACAAAACTTCCTCTTTCTGATCTTGTTTCCTGGATTCCTCCTCAACTCTAAGCTTTGTTATCAAATTCTCCATGGTTAGTTCCTTTTATTTGTGTCGCAAGACATTCTTGAAGTCTTTCCAATTAGGTGGTAACTTTTCAATCATCACAGCTACTTGAAATTGCTCATCAAGGGGTATACCCTCTGAAATGATCTCATGAACAATGTGATGTAACTCGTGTGATTGAATAGTTACCAGCTTGTCGTCGACCATGGTGTATTTGAGATAGCGACTGACTGCGAATTTTTTTGAGCTAGCCTCCTCGATGTCATATTTCTTTTGCAATGCCTCTTAAACGGATCTACCAGTATCAGACTGTAAGTAATAGTCATACAGTTCGTCGGATAGCTCATTCAGGATGAAATTCCTACACTTAAAATCGGCATCCTTCCAGTCTGAAATGTTATCTAAGATTTGATCTTTTTCATGAACATCAACTGGTTCCGGGTTAAGCATAACAGGGCAGTTGGTGTTAGAAACATAGGCAAATTTTTTCAGTGATAGATAGAAAAATATCTTGTTCTTCCATCGCTTGAAGTTGAGGCTAGCAAATTTCTTGGGTTTGTTGGAATCCTACTTGCTGTCAGATACTAGAGCCATTACAGATTACTAAGAAAAATAGCTTCTTAAAATTGTTGAGAAAATAATTAGTAGGTCTGAATGCCCAAGTTAACCTTCTGATAGCACCACACAGTTCTGGAATGGATTGATCGATCGACTTTGACTGTAATAGGAAGAAAGTGTGAGGATGGCTTGAGGTGTGGATTGCACTTTCTTTAAGAAGCTATTTGGCCGATTCTGGAGATGAATCGTTGATCACCAAATATTTTCCACAGGATACAACGAGCTTCTGTTTACAGTGTTTCCTAATACTCCAACGGCAGCACATACCAACTTGCACTCCAAAAAGGAAAAAGGAATCACTCAAAAACTGAAAGGAAGAAGAAATACTGTTTTTCTCTACTATTTTTTTTCAACAGAAATCCTCTTTTTATAACCAAAGAAGAGAAAAACGTTTTCTTTATTTTTGCCATTAAAACTAGGATTTATTTTCATTATAACAGATTCTGTAAATACCATAAAAACATTTCATTGAATATTACTGGTAAAAAACGGCTAGTAGCATTTATTGAGATTTTTATTTATTTTTATTTATAATCTGTTCAAAATCTGAAAATTTAAAAACAGTAAAAAAATTATTATTATTTTTTCAAGCGACCCCCAAGGCCCTAAAGGCCCCATCCGGTAAAAAAAAAACAAATATATATATATATATATATATATATATATATATATATATATATATATATATATCATCCAACCTCATATGAGCCCAAAACTTTAACTATTGGGCCATAAGACAATGTTGATAATAAACAATAAAATAAGTGTTTTAAATGTGTACTAAATTCCAACACGCTCTCTCACTCACTCTCTCTCTCCTCCCCCGCCTTCACCGTTGTCGTCCCCACTCCCTTTCTCTCTCCCAGTCGCTCTCGCTCACTTCTTTCTTACCCCCGCCGTCTCCTCATCGTCGATGACTTCCGACCGCATCATGAGAGATAAAAAATCAAATCATGTCTAGAGCTTTAATCATTTGTCATGTGTTAAATATAAATGTTATAATATATTATTGATTTTGGATTTTAGGGTTGTAATAATAGATTATTGATTTTAATGGATTTTAGCGCGGTAATAATAGATTTTGGATTTTAGGGTTTAATAGATTATTGATATTAGGGTTGTATGAATAAAGTTACTTGTATTGAAATTTTTTTGTTTTAGAGTAAAATGTTTTAAGGTTTATAATTTGGGTTTGTGGAGTTGTGAGAAAAAATTTTAGGAGATAAGAAAATTAGGGTTTGTTATGTGGAGTCATATCTGTGAGAATGTGAAAGATCAATAATGTGTTTCTATTTCTGATGTCCTCCCTTGTTTGGTATGGATTTGCTAAAGTCTATAATTAAAGAGGGTAATTATGTTTGATGCGGTTTGTTTATGGGAGACGTGTGGATGCACCAGGTGTGAGTTCTTACTCGATTTGTATTTGAAGGAGGAAGCTCCTAATCAGACGACCCTTGGCTGGCCGAACGGTACCGGTGACAGGCTGGAGTGAGGCGGGGCTGGATACTCGGATCCGAGGCCTCGTGTACCTGCAGACTGTCTAGGAACACCGGGGTTGGTCCCGGTGGCAGACCCTCCGGCGATCTAGTTAGTCTCTGAAAGAGAGTAGCAGTAACTAGGGTGGAAGAAAGATTGATTACCTGGAGAAGGAGTAGGGGTCTGGTATTTATAGAAGATGCCAACCGGGTCTGGACCCGGTTGCCCGTGTGGCTGAAGCAGTGGAAACCCGGGCAGTTTTAGGGCTGACGTGGCAGATGCCCAGGCAGTTTTCGGGCTGACGTGGCAGCGGTCCGGGCGGTTTTCCGACGCTGACGTGGCTGATCTGGAGGATCAGGTGGTGTGCGCATCCTAAGGGGATCCTGTGGCCCAGGATGGGCCACGTCGTTCCTAACCCATATCACAAGCCCCACACTCCTGTAGGGCTGGGTGAACCAGCCCTGTAGGAGTAATTCTTCGCCTCCGTATGAAGAGCAGGGTGGATGTTGGGGTGAGAAAGTAGGATCCACTATCTTCCGAAGAGGCCAGGGGGTAGGAGGAATAGATCCCTCAGTGGAGTTTGTGCGGGAGGCTGTGTAGAGGAGAGGGAGAGCTAGAGCGATGCTTGCCGAGGCTTGGGGGTCGGCAAAACGAGCCCAAGGGGTCGGTAGACGAGCCCCAAGGGTCGGTAAACGAGCCCATAGGGTCGGCAGACGAGCCCCAAGGGTCGGCAGACGGTCCCCTAGCTAGTTGGAAGAGCGAGGGGACGCTGAGGTCGAATTTGTAGGAGATTGGCTTTTTAAAGTGCTTGGGGGTCGGTGGACGAACTCGAAGGTTTAGTAGACGAACTCCAAGGGTCGGTAGATGATCTCCTTGCTAATTTGGAAGAGCGAGGGGAGGCGAGGTCTTCTTCTGGGGCTCGGTTTGTCGAGGACTAGGGGTCGGCTGACGAGCCCCAAGGGGTCGGCGGACGAGCCCCTAAGGGTCGGCAGACGGTCCCTTCGATAGTTGGAAGAGCGAGGGGATGCTGAGGTCGACTTTGTAGGTTTGGGGGTCGGCGGACGAGCTCTAAGGTTCGGTAGACGAGCTCCAAGGGTTGGTAGATGGTCCCCTTACTAGTTGGAAGAGCGAGGGGAGGCGAGGTCTTCTTTTGGGGCTCAGTTTGTCGAGGACTGGGGGTCGGCTGACGAGCCCCAAGGGGTCGGCAGACGAGCCCCAAGGGTCGGCAAACGAGAGCATAGGGTCGGCGGACGAGCCCCCAAGAGTCGGCAGACGGTTCCCTCGATAGTTGGAAGAGCGAGGGGACGCTGAGGTCGACTTTGTAGGTTCGGGGGTCGGTGGACGAGCTCTAAGGTTCGGTAGACGAGCTCCAAGGGTTGGTAGACGGTCCCTTGCTAGTTGGAAGAGCGAGGGGAGGCGAGGCCTTCTCTTGGGGCTCGGTTTGTCGAGAACTAGGAGCCGGCTGACGAGTCCCTCGTGAAAAGAGGGCTCATGGGGCTCGCGGTGCTATCCGAGCTCCGAGCCCTTCTGCTCAAGGAGGATGTTTTGGGGCTCGTGGTGCTATCCGAGCTCCGAGCCCCTTCGAAGAAGGGAGGCAGTTGGGGCTCGCGGTGCTATCCGAGCGCCGAGCCCCTCCGAAGTAAAAAGGGAGGTAGTTGCGGCTCGCGGTTCTATCCGAACGCCAAGCCCCTCCGAAGTAAAGAGGGATGCAGTTGCGGCTCCTGGTTCTATCCGAACGCCGAGCCCCTCTGAAGAAAAAAAAGGCGGTCAGCTGGGGCTCGCGGTGCTATCCGAACGCCGAGTCCCACCGAAAAGGTAGGCAGTTAGGGCTCGCAGTGCTATCCGAGCGCTGATCCCCTTCGAATGTCAACCCATCTGTGAAAAAATAGATGGGGAATTATTGGCTCGCTCGTCTATCCGAGCATCGACACTTCTGTGAAAAATAGAAGGGGAATTGGCTCCCGCTTCCATCCGAGCGTCGACCCTTCTGTGAAAATAGAAGGAGAATTATTGGCTCGCGCTTCCATCCGAGCGTCGACCCTTCTGTGAAAAATAGAAGGGGAATTGGCTCGCATTTCCATCCGAGCGTCGACCCTTCTGTGAAAAATAAAAGGAGAATTATTGGCTCGCGCTTCCATCCGAGCGTCGACCCTTCTGTGAAAATAGAAGGGGAATTGGCTCGCGCTTCCATCCGAGCGTCGACCCTTCTGTGAAAATAGAATGGGAATTATTGGCTCGTGCTTCCATCCGAGCGTCAACCCTTCTGTGAAAATAGAAGGGAAATTATTGGCTCGCGTTTCCATCCGAGCGTCGACCCTTCTGTGAAAAATAGAAGGGGAATTATTGGCTCACGCTTCCATCCGAGCATCGACCCTTCTGTGAAAAAGAGAAAGGGAATTGGCTCGCACTTCCATCCGAGCGTCGACCCTTCTGTGAAAATAGAAGGGGAATTATTGGCTCGTGCTTCCATCCGAGCGTCGACCCTTCTGTGAAAATAGAAGGGGAATTATTGGCTTGCGTTTTCATCCAAGCGCCGACCCTTCTGTGAAAAATAGAAGAGGAATTATTGGCTCGTGATGCTATCCGAGCTCTGAGCCCCCACCGAGAAAGAAGAAGGTGGTATGGCTCGCGGTTTCATCCGAGCGTCGACCCTTCTGTGAGGAAGAAGAGGAATTACTGGCTCGCGGTGTCGTCCGAGCTCCGAGCCGATATTGAGAAAAAAGAAGGCGGTATGGCTCGCGGTTTCATCCGAGCGTCGACCCTTCTGTAAAAGAGAGGAATTACTGGCTCGCGACGCCATACGAGCTCCGAGCCGATACCGAGAAAAAAGAAGGCGGTATGGCTCGTGGTTTCATCCGAGCGTCGACCCTTCTGTGAGGAAGAAGAGGAATTACTGGCTCGCGGTGTCATCCGAGCTCCGAGACGGTAATGAGAAGAAAGAAGGTGGTATGGCTCGCGGTTTCATCCGAGCGTCGACCCTTTTGCCTTGTGGAAAAAAGCATTTTTGGAGATGAAAAAAGCCTGGGGGTAGTGGGGTAATTTTTACGTGTATTGCTGACGTCATGGGCGCAAAGATCAAAGCTTTTTTAGATCTTGGTAGCCGTTGGATCTTGTCAGTTAAGATCCAACGGCCAGATCTTTTTTTTGCGAAAATCAAGGAGTCGTTTTCCTCTTTAAAACCCCATCCCCCTCCCCCATTTCTTCATCTTCATTTTATTACTCACTTTCCAATTTTCAACAAGTGCGGGAATCTTACTTGCCGTCAGCAGATTTTCCGGTGATCGTAACCTTCTACGCTCCAGGTTAGTATTTTTCAGGGTGAAGGAGGAGATTCTTACCGACCTTAGTTCAGACGGAGGTGACGATGTTGTCTTTATGGTGTCCCCGTTGAGGTCCAGGAGACCGGGCAAGGAGCCCATGGAAGAGGGTGACGAGGAGGAAAAGGATGAGGGGGACGGCGAGGACGAGGACGAGGAGGAACCGGATCAGGAGTTGGATGATGATGAAGAGGAGGGGGACGAAGATGATCAGGTCGCCGAGGGTGATGAGGAAGACGAGGGAGACGAGGTGGAGGAAGTCGACGAATAGGAGGCTGGTCAGAGCACGGCTGGGGGGCCGACTGGGGTCGGAGAAGATCTTCCTCCACTACCCCCTTTGTCGACGCCGTCGCCCGAGCGTAAGGCTTGCCCTCGTCGGAAGAAGAAAGCCATGACAATTCCCCACAGTCCTTCCTCGCCCGATGAGTAGGCGCCGAGATCGGGTCTCGATGTTCCCCCGGTCACTTTTAGGAATCCAGGGTCTATTCGTATGTACCCTGACGACATTAAGGACATCCAACCGATCCCTCCCGTGCCGGGTGAAGACACTCGGGTGAAGATCCGCGCAGATAGCATCCCGAGCATTCTGAAGGCGGAGTACCTCAATATTATCAGGGCTGCCTATTACATATCGCGGGAGTTCGAGCTCTGCCTTCCGAGCCCGGGTATTCGGCCAACCACGGCTCTGGCGCCGGGGTATTGTATGTTTCCTGAGGACGCCTTTCTCTCGGGGCTGAGGCTGCCCCTCCATCCCTTCGTGAAGAGGGTTTTGAACTGGGCAAAGCTGTGTCCCATGCAGTACGGTCCGAACTCCTGGAAACATTTAGTCTGCTACATGCTGAAGTGTCAGGAGAAAGGAGTGAGGCCGAGGCTGACATATTTCCGAGCTATTTTTGGGCTTGGTTCGCTTGGAGATCAGGAGGGGATATTTTACTTTTTGCCGAGGCCGCATAAGAAGGTTATGCACAGTCACCCGGACTCTATAAAGGCGTGGAAGGAGAAGTATTTTGTGGTTCGGACTGAGGGGTCTTGGGGAATCCAGACCAGGTGGAACTTCGTCAAGCCGAAGCACAAGCCTCCAAGGAAGAGCGACCTGACTGCCAAAGAGTGGAAGAGGGTGGAGAAGATCACTGGGGGGCATAGTATAGCATGGCCTCGAGTGACCGAGATACACCTCGCCTGGGCCGGATTGAGTCCTGCCGACCCCAGTATGTCTCTTACCGAATATGTTCATTTCCTACCTTCGTGTTAACGTTAGCTTTTCTTCTGTATTTTTGTAGGGATGACGACCCAACAGGCGGACGCGAAGAAGTTGTTGCTCGCTGTTGCCGAGAAGGTGAGGGTAGAAAAGAGGAAGAAGGCCGAGCAGGAGAGAATAGCGGCCGAGAAGCGAAAACTTGTCGCGCAGGCAGGCGTGTCCTCCCAGGTGCAGGCATCGGCTGCCGAGGTGCCCTCCCCGGCGAAGAAGACCAAGAGGCCACACTCCCATTCCTCCCACTCATCGAGGGGTGCGCGGGACGCGGCTGGCGGTTCGGGTAAGACCGTAGATGCCCCGGAAAAAGGGATCCTTCCTCCCCGGCCGAGCATGGAGGAGATGGTGAGCAGGCAGGCCACGCTGCCATTTGCCCCTGATTGGTCCATCGTGCGGGGTGATACTCTGCTCGACGGGCCTGTGGCGGTCGAGTTCGTCTCGAAGTGCGCCACCGAGCGTGATCGGATGGCCCTGGCAGTGCAGACGGCGGACCAGGCCTACATGCGGTGGTCTCAGGCGACCCTCTCGGTAAGTGGGCTTGGCTTTATTTTCTAAGATTTGAAGTTTTTCTGATCTCTCTCTCTTCGTACAGGCGATGCTCCATGGCCAGCACTTCCACAAGTGCCTGGAGAAGGAGATACTTGCTGAGAGGCGGAATGCGGAGAAGTACCTCCGTGAGCTGAACAAGGCCATGGATGAGCTGAAAGAGGCCCGGGCTATGGTGGCCGTCCACGAGGCCCAGATTGAATCGCTCTGCAAGATCCACAAGCAGGACCAGGCGGACCTCGAGGCGAAGATCGAGGCCGAGGCAGCGAAGGGGAAGAAGGCAATCCAGGAGATGGAGTCGGTCTTGGGGGATACCATCATAGTGGCGCAGGACAAGGCGTACGAACAAGCTAAGTCCCATTTTAAACAAATATACCCCGAGTAGCACGTGAACCATCTCCACTATGGGTGGACGCCAAACCTTCCTCTCACCCCGGGGGGCGATGATACGAGGGGCAATCAGGTCGATGAAGAGGTGCCACCCCCCCTCAAGAATAGATCTTTTTCTTTCTTTTCTTGTTTCGATGTAAATGCCTTGGGCGGACTGGCCACCGCGGCTTTTGTATCAAATTTTTTGAAAGCAATGAAATTTACTTTTTTTTGGGCCGATCCTTTCAGACTTGTGTTTTTTGTGATGTTTGTTCTCGTCTTTTGATAGACGCATGGGACCAGTGTTGCCCTCCCCGTTTTGGCCGAGGTAGCCTTAGATCGTACAGGGAAGGAGACCACGGAGGCAGTTTTGCTTCGTCAACAGAAGCAAGCTCGGGACCGAGCCGCCACCTTTAACTATTTTCTGAACAAGTCCAGGGAGCTCAGTTTGGAGTTGGCATGCCTGAAGAAGGCCGTAGCCGACTGGGACTGGTGGGTTGTTGAGACAGGCTGGTCCCTCTCGGGTGCTTCGAGTGGGAGTTCGGCTTCGGAGTCTGTCCTTCGTGAGACCGTAGTCGAGAAGGAGCTGGAGATTCGCAGACTGAAGCTGTTGTTAGGCACTGGTCTGATGGAAGGGGCCAGCAATGCGACCCCGGGGTTGTCTCCGATATTTCTACCCGATAGGATGCAGCCCGAAGATGCTGGAAACTCGGTGGCGGGAGTACCTTCCCGGGACGGTTCGGACGAGCGTGATAGGAGCCCCGAATTCGAGTTTCCAGCCGAGTGTGAGTGAGTTGAGTTTTTTTCTTGTATTTGTACCTGGTATTTGTACCGACGTTCATTGAGTTATAAGCAATGAGTAATCAATAAGAACATTCGTTTTCCGGAACCTTGATTGCCTCGGATGCCGAGGGTGGTCGGTGTGACAGCTACGAAGGGTCGCCACTGACGCGACTGCATCATTAATTGTGACGTTTCGTATTCCCATGAGCATTTATGGCGACGTTTCGCCTTCCGCCGTTTTGCAGTCCCAGACACAATAAATGAGGGCCTCAGGGGGTTATATAATCCCCCACTCCCCTCGTTGGTTGTCAGGCAGTGAGCCGTCTGACTCGGGTGCCTGCCAAAGGCGGGCGCCAAGAGAATATAATATTTTCGAGTAAGAGCCGAAGCATGGTGGCTCTTCTGCCGTCCGGGAACAATTCGGGGTTTTGGGCTCGTAAGAGCCGTAAACCCCAAGTTGTTCGGGGGCGAGAGGAGGGTCAGCTGAACAGCTCGAAGGCTCGGAGCATTTGTTCCGGGACATAGAGAGAGCAGCGGGTCGATGACCCCCCTGCCATCCTCGAACAATTCGGGGTTTAGGCCGGTCAAGGCCGTAAAACCCCGAGTTGTTCGCGGGTGAGAAGGTGGTCAATAATTCGACACGTGGCTCGGGGCGTCTGCCGAAGGTCGGGACCGAGCATGGTGCTTCGGTTCGTCGAGCCCCCATGTTTGTGAGAACCGTTTGCAAGAGTGTCGAGGTCCTCGCAGAGCGTCCAGGTCGCAGTGCCGTGGAGAAGGCACCCGCCTTGCTCGGGGTCGACGCCGAGCTCCTGCACATGTTCTCAGGGAGAGACGATGCGGGCATGGCTGGCGGATGTCGCCTTGTGCATAGGTTGATGGGCTCCGAGGAGCCCAAACCGAGCGAGGGACGGATGCCGAGCCCCCATACCGGTGAGAAAGGCAACTACAGGCGTAGCAGAGGGTTGCCGCCGAGCGTCAAGGTCGCAGTGCCGTGGAGAAGGCACCCGCCTTGCTCGGGGTCAACGCCGAGCTCCTGCACATGTTCTCAGGAAGAGACGGTGCGGGCGTGGCTGGCGGATGTCGCCTCGTGCATAGGTTGATGGGCTCCGAGGAGCCCAAACCGAGCGAGGGACGGATGCCGAGCCCCCATACCGGCGAGAAAGGCAACTGCAGGCGTAGCAGAGGGTCGCCGCCGAGCGTCAAGATCGCGGTGCCGTAGAGAAGGCACCCGCCTTGCTCGGGGTCGACGCCGAGCTCCTGCACATGTTCTCAGGGAGAGACGGTGCGGGCGTGGCTGGCGGATATCGCCTCGTCCATAGGTTGATGGGTTCCAAGGAGCCCAAACTGAGCGAGGGACGGATGCCGAGCCCCCATACCGGTGAGAAAGGCAACTGTAGGCATAGCAGAGGGTCGCCGCCGAGCGTCAAGGTCGCGGTGCCATGGAGAAGGCACCCGCCTTGCTCGGGGTCAACGCCGAGCTCCTGCACATGTTCTCAGGGAGAGACGGTGCGGGCGTGGTTGAAACAGAGTTGTTTGACTGGATGCACGTTTATCAAGAAACCAACCAGGCCGAGCCGCCCGAGCACCGAACCCTAAGCTTGTAATGGAAGCTTTTTGGGCTCGCACTGTTATCCGAGCGCCGAACCCTAAGTTCGTAAGTGAAGCTTTTTGGTCTCGCGCTGTTATCCGAGCGCCGACCCCTAAGCTTGTAAGGAAAGCTTTTTGGGCTCGCGCTGTTATCCGAGCGCCGACCCCTAAGCTTGTAAGGGAAGCTTTTTGAGCTCGCGCTCTTATCCGAGCGCCGAACCCTAAGCTTGTAAGGGAAGCTTTTTGGGCTCGTGCTGTTATCCGAGCGCCGACCCCTAAGCTTGTAAGGGAAGCTTTTTGGGCTCACGCTGTTGTCCGAGCGCCGACCCCGAAGCTTGTAAGGGAAGCTTTTTGGGCTCGCGCTGTTATCCGAGCGCCGAACCCTAAGCTTGTAAGTGAAGCTTTTTGGTCTCGCGCTGTTATCCGAGCGCCGACCCCTAAGCTTGTAAGGGAAGCTTTTTGGGCTCGCGCTGTTATCCGAGCACCGACCCCTAAGCTTGTAAGGGAAGCTTTTTGGGCTCGCGCTGTTATCCGAGCGCCGAACCCTAAGCTTGTAAGGGAAGCTTTTTGGGCTCGCGCTGTTATCCGAGTGCCGATCTCGAGATGTGTCCTTTATTTGTTATAAGATATGAAGCCGTGGGCTTGTTTTAAGAAAGCTGGCATATTTTACAATATATTTAAACCTTACAAAAGACTAGGCACGACGTGCCGATTACAATTACGATATCTTACATGGAGGCTACTCTCCTCCTAAGAACTTAATTAAGTGCTCCGCGTTCCAGGGCCTCTTGATGGGCTTGCCTTCGGTACTGGTCAGGCGATACGTGCCTGGGCGCACAACTTCGGATACCTTGTAGGGGCCCTCCCAATTTGGTGCCAACTTTCTCTTCTGGCCGGGATTGGATACCGCCAGTTTTCGGAGGACAAGGTCTCTGAGTTTGATGTTGGTTGGGCACACCTTCTGGTTGTAGAACTTCTTAACTCTTTGCTGGTAGATGCTTCTTCTAATGGCGGACTTTTCCCTGACCTCGTCTATGAGGTCCAGGTCGGCTCGTAGCTGTTGGGAGTTGGTAGCCTCGTCGAAAGCCATGATTCGAGGTGAAAGGATCCCAATCTCCAAAGGAATGATGGCCTCAGCTCCGTATGTTAAATTGAAAGGGGATTCTCCCGTGGGGATTCTCTTTGTCGTGCGGTGGGCCCAGAGAACACTCGGTAATTTGTCGACCCATAACCCCTTAGAAGCGTTATCGAGTCGTTTCTTGAGACCGTCGAGGATTTGGCAGTTCGCGTTCTCGGCTTGGCCGTTGGACTGCGGATGGCATACTGAAGAGAAGCGCTGCTGGATCCCGAGATCTTCGCAGAACTTGCAAAAATTCTTACCCACGAATTGAGTCCCATTATCCGTGAGAGTACCTACGGAATCCCGAACCGACAGACGACGTGTTTCCAAAAGAACTGCTGGGTCTGTCGTTCGGTGATCGTTGCTAATGGCTCGGCCTCGATCCACTTGGTGAAATAGTCGATCGCCACAATGAGGAACTTTCGCTGGCCCGTTGATTTTGGAAATGGGCCTACCAGATCCATCCCCCACATTGCAAAGGGGGTCGGACTGGCCATGGACCAGAGGTTTGCTTGCGGAGCCCTTTTGATGGGCGAGAACCTTTGACAGGGACCACATTTCTTGACAAGGGTTAGAGCGTCTTGCAACATGGTGGGCCAGTAGTACCCGTGATTCAAAGCCTTCCGCGCGAGCGAGCGGCTTCCCATGTGGCATTCGCCGATCCTCTCGTGTAGCTCCTTGAGAGCATATTTGGCTTCATCTGGAGTGAGGCAGCGGAGATAGGGTCGGCCATCCGAGGTTGTGTAGGACCTTTTGAAGAGTGTTGAGTTGATCATCGTGAATCTTTCTGCTCGGGCCCTGACCTGTCTTGCCTCAGCTCGGTCTTCGGGGAGCTCTCCCTTGACGAGAAATCGCCTAATAAGAGTGGTCCAGTCGTCGGGGGGAGCTCCGTCTTCAATACAAAGGACCTCCGGGATGTCGATGCTTGGTTTCAACATGACGTTGATCAGGACTATGCGGTCGAGACCTTCGAAGGATGAGGAAGCCAGCTTTGACAGGGCGTCAGCCTGGGCATTCTGTTCCCGGGGGATCCTCAAAACAGCCAACTCGTCGAAGGACGTCAGTAAGCGTTGAACTACAGCTCGGTACTGGACCATTCGATCGTCACGGGCCTCGTACTCCCCGGTGATCTGGTTGACCACGAGCTGGGAGTCGCTAAAAGCCCTGATCTGTCTGGCACCGGCCTAATGAGCCAGGGTGAGCCCGGCGATCATGGCCTCGTACTCGGCCTCGTTGTTGGAGGCTGGAAAGTTGAGGCGGAGGCAGTATTGGAGAAGAAAACCATCTGGGCCTCGTAGAATAATGCCAGCTCCGCTACCTTGCAGGAGGAGCCATCGACGTAAACTTCCCACGTCTGGTCGGCCTCTTTGCTCGCGGGATGCTCGGAGATGGTACATTCCGTGATGAATTCTGCAAGGGCCTGCCCCTTGATGGCTGTTCTGGGTTGATAGCCAATGTCATACTGGCTGAGCTCGATCGACCATTTGACGAGTCGACCCGAGCTCTCCGGCTTGTAGAGCACGGCCTTCAGGGGTTGGTCTGTCAGTACCTGGACCGAATGAGATTGAAAATATGGACGGAGTTTTCGCGAGGCCATGACCAAGGTGTACGCTACTTTCTCCATCCGAGAGTATCTGGTCTCGGCGTCGAGCAGGACCTTGCTGACATAGTATAGAGGCTTCTGTGATCCCTCTTCCTCCCGAACGAGAATGGCGCTGAGCACCTTCTCCGAGGCTGACAGGTAGAGCCAGAGTGGCTCTCCCGGTTCGGGCTTGCTGAGGAGGGGAGGGTTTGCGAGGTACTCCTTTAATTGGGCGAAGGCCTCTTGCTGTTGGGTACCCCACTCGAACCCTCCGGTGCCGCGCAGGGCTTTGAAGAACGGAAGAGACTTCTCTCCAGACTTGGAGAGGAAACGGCCGATGGCCGCCAGTCTTCCCGTCAGCCGCTGGACTTCTTTGATGTTCCTGGGAGGGGCTATGTCTATTATGGCCTGGATCTTTTCGGGGTTCGCCTCGATGCCTCGCTGGCTAACAATGAAGTCAAGAAACTTTCCCGAGGAGACGCCGAAAGCGCACTTGGCCGGATTGAGTCTCATGTTATGGGTTCGAAGGACCCCAAAGGCCTCCTCTAGATCGGCGACGTGATCCTCCCCCCGCTGGCTCTTGACGAGAATGTCATCTATGTACACCTCCATATTGCGCCCGATTTGCTCCTTGAAGACCCGGTTGACGAGCCTCTGATAAGTGGCACCGGCGTTCTTCAGTCCGAAGGGCATGACCCTGTAACAGTATAGCCCCTGGTCTGTGATGAAGGACGTCTTGGCGATGTTCGGAGGGAACATGCGGATCTGGTTGTAGCCTGAGAAGGCATCCATGAAGGATAGAAGCTCGTGACCCGATGTTGCATCGATAAGAGCATCGATTCTGGGGAGGGGGAATGGATCCTTGGGGCACGCCTTGTTGAGGTCCGTAAAATCTATACAGATCCTCCAGCTTCCGCTCGCCTTATTGACCATGACGACGTTCGCCAGCCACTCGGGGTAGCTGACTTCTTGGATGAAGCGTGCGGTCAGGAGCTTGTCGACTTCGGCATTTACCGTCTGCTGTCACTCTGGGGCGAACTTACGTTGCTTTTGGACAACCGGCTTCGACCCGGGAATCACGCTGAGTTTGTGCATGATGAGATCCTCGGGGATCTTGGGCATGTCAGAAGGCTTCCAGGCGAAGAGGTCGACATTGGGGCGAATGCAGGTGATGAGGGCGGACTTAAGGTGAGGGGTGAGGGAGCAACTTACCCGAAAGTGCTTCGACGGATCCCCTGTCTCGAACGAGACATCTTCGAGCTCGTCTGCCGACTCAGGCTCTGGGTGGGTCCTCTGGGGCTGCATCTCGACGACGTCGAGGGGAAACACGCCGCTTCTGATTGCTGTCATGTAGCATGAGCGAGTAGCTTCCTGGTTCCTCCGGACTACTCCTACTCCGGTATTGGTAGGGAACTTCATCTTCTGGTGATAGGCCGAGGGGACAGCCTGGAGGGAGCAGAGGCCCGGGCGACCGAGTATTGCATTGTAGGCTGTCTTGACGTTCACCTCCATGAAGTCCATGGACTCGGTCCTTCGGTTTGGGGTCGTACCTGCCGTGACGTCTAGTGTGACGATCCCCTCAATTGTTACAGGGATGCCCGAGAACCCATGCAAGGTGTACCCCACCGGCTTTAGCTTGTCACGGGAGAGCTTTAGGTTTTCGAAGGCTTCGAGAAACGGAATGTTGACTGAGCTCCCGTTGTCTACAAGGATTCGTCGAGCGTCAAAATTGGCCATGCTGAGGTTGATGACGAGGGCGTTGCAATGAGGGAGCCGTACCCCCTCCAGGTCTTCCCCCGAGAAGGAGACAGGGAGTTGCTGGATCTGAGGGGGGAGAGGACCCTGGACGGCATTAACATCCCGGATGAACGCCTTGCGGGAAGTGTTGGACTCCCCTCCCATGGGCCCCCCCGTGGATGCAGTGTAATATGGCTTGGCCCTCAGGCTCATCAAGCTCCTGCTCTCGCTCGAGGAGCTGCCGGGGAGCTCGAGGAGGAGGTGGAGTCCTGTTCCTCGTGTCCCTCTATCCCCGAGCTTCCTCTCGCATGTACTCCCGGAGGTACCCTCACTGAATGAGGGCCTCGATCTCATCTTTCAGGGCACGGCAGTGATCCGTGTCGTGCCCGTTGTCTCGGTGGAAGTGGCAGTAGAACCGCTAATCCCTTTTCTTGCTGGTATTGTTGGACGGACAAGGAGGGTACTAGACGAGGTCCCTGCCCTCGATTGCTAAGAGAATGGAGGACATATTTTGGGTTAGCGGGGTATACCTCTCGAAGCGAGGGACCGGCGGGACCTTCTTCATGGCGCCCGCATCCCTTGGAGCCTTCTTTGATGGCTCGACTTCTTCGGCCTTCCGCTTTCCCTTCTCGGGGGCCTCCCTGGACTCTTCTAGGTTTAGGGCCTCTTCCGCCCTGATGTATTTCTCGACCATGTTGAGGAGGTCGGGAAAATCGATGGGGGGTTTCTTTGCCAGAGAGGCTTTCAGCTGTCCATGAAGGACGTTGTGCCGAAATGCCGCGGAGGCGATGCTAGGATTGAGGGAGGAGACCGACCTTGCCTCTGCGGTGAACCTCCGGATGAACACTCTGAGCGACTCCCCTTCCTTCTGCCTGAGTCCAAGTAAGGAAGCACTTGTCCTCTCGGCCTTCCGGCTGGTGACAAAGTGGGCAAGGAAATTGCCCTCCAGCTGGTCGAAGGAGTAAATAGAGTCGGGGATTAGCTTGGAGAACCATTCCCGAGCTGGACCCTGGAGGGTGGCAGGGAAGGCTCGGCACAGCAGGGGATCCGAAGCGCTGTGAATCATCATCAGGGTTTTGAAACCCTCCATGTGATCAGCAGGATCTCCCTCACCGTCATAGGTCTCGAACTGAGGTGGTCGGAAATTTCGGGGTATTTCCGCTTGGAGGATGAGGGCAGAGAAAGGAGGTCGGACAGGTCTGTACCCCTGAGCCGCTCCAGGACCGCCGTCGCCTATGTGGTCGAGGCGATCCTCCATTTCTTGGAGGCGCCTTAGGAGATCGCCATCGTACTCTGGTGGGATTGTTGATGGGCGGGATGCGCTGGCCTCGGCGTCCGACCTGGTTTGAGAATGGCGGACATCCTCCTTGTTGGGGGCCCCTCGGAGGGCCCCCAGGATTTCCCTCCGGAAGTCCTGGAACTCCTGGTGAGTGACTGGGGCTCCCTCGACCTGGTTCGGTCAAGCCGAAGGTTGCCGTCCGACGCGGCTGAGCGCTGGCCTCCACCCTTGGGATGGTGGTTTTGGATGGTTCGGGGCCGAGTTGGAAGCGGCCCTTCCCCTGCTGCGGCTAACCTATCGGTTTATGATTACCCCCCGTAAGTCGGGCTGGGCTGGACGAGATGCACTCGGCTGGGGTCCTTGACGGGGAGCCCCGTGATTGGATGCGTGCGCTTCGGCGGCGGCACCCAGTGGGGGCAAGTCTTGCCGAGGTACGGAGGTAGCAGCCTTCTTGGCTTTGGGGGCCATGAGAGTTCGGCTGTCGAGGTACCTTGATGGTCGGGCTCGGGTCGGCTTCTGAAGTGGCCTTCCCACAGACGGCGCCAACCTGGTGCGGTTTGTTTCTGGGAGACGTGTGGATGCACCAGGTGTGAGTTCTTACTCGATTTATATTTGAAGGAGGAAGCTCCTAATCAGACGACCCTTGGCTGGCCGAATGGTACCGGTGACAGGCTGGAGTGAGGCGGGGCTGGATGCTCGGCTCGGATCAGGAGGCTCGGATCCGAGGCCTCGTGTACCTGCAGACGGTCTAGGAACACCGGGGTTGGTCCCGGTGGCAGACCCTCCGACGATCTAGTTAGTCTCTGAAAGAGAGTAGCAGTAACTAGGGTTTTGTGGAAGAAAGATTGATTACCTGGAGAAGGAGTAGGGGTCTGGTATTTATAGAAGATGCCAGCCGGGTCTGGACCCGTTTGGGGCCGGGTCTGGACCCGGTTGCCCGTGTGGCTGAAGCGGTGGAAACCCGAGCGGTTTCTGGGCTGACGTGGCAGATGCCCGGACGGTTTCTGGGCTGACGTGGCAGCGGTCCGGGCGGTTTTCCGACGCTGACGTGGCTGATCTGGAGGATCAGGTGGTGCGCGCATCCTAAGGGGATCCTGTGGCCCAGGATGGGCCACGTCGTTCCTAACCCATATCAATGTTTAACATCTTTCTTTGATTCTACCATTCTTTGTAATGTGTACTGTTATTGTTGGCCCTCAATAGTGAATGACTAAACCATCTGACTCAGCTATGAATCATTTCATCAGCGAATGGGGAATACTCATTGTGAAATTGCAAAAGAAAGCCAATGAAAATTTGCCTGCAAGAGAACATATAAGGTGCATAATGATCTTCCTCGTGATACCAAATTAGAAGAAGAAAATTAGATGCTCTTCTAATTATTTGTTTCTTGAGATTAAGTAAATATATATTCTTGGTCAAGTAATTTATTTTGGGTTAGAAACATTAGTAATTTGCACATGTGATGCACAATATGATTGTGATTTTCAAAACTATAAGTAGGCACAATATAGAGACTAGATCGGGCACATATTAACTTGGCTTATAAACTTTGGGAAACAAATCAATTTCCTGAGATGTATTTGGCTCTGCCCATGAGTCGACGGCCAAATTTGGTTCTTCGTGACTCCATCAACTCGATTTATCTCTAATTCATTATAAGAACCTATAAACCCCTAGGTACTATATATTTGTGCATGCGTGTATGTAACTGTTGATTAGTTTATAAAATTTTTTACATGTGGTCAACTATGTAATTAAGTTAACAGATTTGTATCACCATGTTCATGAATTTTTGATGGCTGACCCTAAACCAAGTTATTGATTCTTCCAGTCACGAAACTCAAAGTGCTAAGTTTATTTCATGATAGATATACATAATTCATTTCTTCAAATTAAGGAATTAAAACAATAGCATTAACATCTTTTATTGCTCTAATCATATTTGTTTTGAATAGCTTTTTATGCAGAATATCTATCTCGTTTTCAAGGTGGATTGCTCTAAGCATATTTTTTTCCCACATGTATTTATCATATGTAACCAGCAGTAGGTATTTTTTTCCCTTTCTAAAATCCTTTATGTCGCATCCATGACTGGTAGATGGAGGAAAATCCTCTACATTGCCAGTGTATGTCCCTTTTTTCTTATTCTGCTCAATATAAGTTTAGTTTGTGTGATTAAATGTGCAATCTTTTAAACAAGTTTCTTTTTATAAGTTATTTTAAGGAATTGTAGTCCAAATTCGATATCTTTATAGTGTTTGTTAGGTTGCAGTTTTTAGCTCTTGAGATAAAAGAGAACCATGTGGTAATCTCAGTATGTGGTGCTCTCAGTGCTGCAGAGAAGAGGAGATTCATCATGAGACTTATAGCAGAGCTCCTCTCAATACTAAGCATTTTGCAGGTAATTTCATTTTTCCCCTAATTTTTTACTTATATTTCTTGATATTCAAGTTGCTTATGATTAGTGATAATGAGTATGATAATGGGCATATGGATTTCACTGTTTTTATGTGTCATATGCTCTCGTTTAATAAATCTTTTGGTGTATAAGATATTGTATTGCACTACAAAAAAACAGGGATAACCCGGCAAAATTGTCGCGACGTTTGGGTAGTTTCACCGGTGTATCCCCGGCGTTTCTAACAACATTAGAGTGGTAACAAGTAGTTTTTACCGTTTTTAGAGTGGTAACTGTAATCTAGTTAACCATTTTTACCGTTCTTATGATACTTTCTTTCACTATTTAGTATAAAAATATCTGTTTGAATCTTCACCTGCAGCCTATGTTTTATGATGGCTTATAATTTGATTACTTATTTTTTATTCCTTTGCCTACCAGTTAGCTGAAAATCAAGCACCGAAGAACATTGTAGGGGAAGTATCAAAGACGAATCAAGCTATACAATAAGTATGACAGTTCAGTGTATTAGCTGTTTGCTAATATGCTAAAAAGAAACTGGTAACATTCTCTATTTTATATTTTTGTTCTTCTGGATCCCACGTAGATTTATGCATCTATGTACTACAAATATGTATGGACCAATGTGAAGTATGCAATGGGTGAAGTACATGTATTGGTGGAGCATATTATCAGTTAGTTTATGTTTGATTGTAAGCGGGACTACAGTTGTTGTTATATATATGTGCTTTCAGAATTCAAAAAAAAAAAAAATCAAAAATTAAGAAAAAAACTATATATACCTACCTCAGCATTTTAAAAGCGCAGGGGTAGATATACAAAAAATTTTAAGACCTTACGCCAATGTTTTAAAAATGCAGGGTAGGTATTGTAAGAAAAAAGAAACTAAATGAATATACCCCTATGAACGTGGTTGTAGGTTTTGAACTATATCGGTGTTTCCTATAGAAGCTGGTATAGACCCCACTCTATCGCGACACTCGCTTCCCCGATATTTATACCAGCGTTTTCAAAAATGCCGGTATGGACTACACCGATGTTTATAAACACTGGAGAATCAGAAAAAAATTCGCTGGAGAAGACGTTTAATGTTGTATTGTCAGCAGCAACTATAGTAAAAAAAAAAAAGAAGTAAAGAATATTACTTTGTTTTAATTTCTACTTGTAGTAATTATAATTGCATGCAATTACAACCTTCATAAGTGAATTCAAAACACAACTCATGTTGACTCCTAATTCCTGAACATCTCTCCCATTCAGAAGTTGAGTGCAGACATCAGTTTGGTGTCTATTTATGATGACACTGACCTGTTAATGCCTTGCCTGATCTATTCCTTTTCAAGTCTCTTAGAGCATCTGTAGTTGTTGACGTTCAAAATATGGGTATTTGGCATGTAGCAACGAAAAATATAGGGTATTTGGCTTGTAACAACGAAAAATATAGAAATGAATTGTAGTCGTTTAAATCTAAAATTTGATTTGTAAACGTTGGACGAAAGATCATTTTTCATGCATGATTTTTATTTTTTATTTTATTTTTCAAAAAATATCGGACGGAATTTGGTATCCCGTTCGATACAAATTTCTGAGGATCTTTTTGAGTATATGTACCCATAAAATCACTATAGGTTCAGAAGTATAGATAAAAAAATTTGAGAAGAAAAGAGGTGGGACGGAACATGATTTACCTATTTGACTTTTCTGTTTTTTAATAAATTCAATCAGACGGGATATTTAATAAAAAAAGATTGAGAAAACTCGACGAACGAGAGATCATGTTCCGAAGCCCAAATTTTGGCTTTTGCCATTTCTTCTCCCAAATTTGGTAGTGTACTGTTCACTTCGAACCCAAAAAATGGATATTTGGACAACGATTGCAACAAATATTTGGCCAAATTATCCATTTTTTGGATATTTGGCCAACGACTATAGATGCTCTTACATGGTGAAAAAGGTCAAGAGTAACTTTTCCACCACTTCTCTCTCATTTGACCGACAACCAAGCTATCAAGTAAAAACTATTAAAATCAGATATGGAACAATTATATTTTTTTTATTCATCATTCTTCTATTGTCCACCTCTCTCTATATATATTATTTCTTGGAGAACTGTACAATTGATTGAAAAGATTAAGGTTGAGAGAGATTTGAGAAAATCTGTTCCCAAAATATACAACTCATGCAAAATTATATTTTAACACTCTCCCTCAAGTTGACGCATAAATATTGAACATGCACAACTTGTCCACAAATTTCAAGAAGAGCCGATCTGAAACTGCCTTGGTAAGAATATCCGCGAGTTGGTCTTCTAACTTCACCTTAGACATCTAAAAAATTTCCTCATCTAATTTTTCCTTGATGAAGAACCTATCCACCTCTACATACTTCGTCCTATCATGCTGGACTGGATTGGCTGAAATATCACACGCCGCTTGACTGTCACAATACACCTTAATAGGCTCATTCGAGCCACCACCCAAATCTTGTAACAAAAGTTTACGCCATAAAATTTCAGTTATACTTAGTGCTACTCATCGATACTCAGCCTCTGCACTAGAGCGTGCAACAATATTTTGCTTTCTACTTCTCCATGTAACCAGATTTTCTCCGACAAAGGTAAAGTATTCTGAAGTGTAGCGCCTATTATCAACAGATTTTGCCCAATCAGCATCAGTATATGCCTCAACCTTTAAGTGACCATACTTTGCAAACAAGACCTATTTTTCTAGAGCAGTCTTTATATATCTCAGGATTCTCATTACATCATCCATGTGTTGTTCACGAGGTGCATGCATAAACTGGCTCACCACACTTAAGGCATAAGACAAATCTGGTTGCATATGTGCGAGATACATTAGTCGTCCTACAAATCTTTGATATCTTTCCTTATCACACGGCACTTGATCAGGGTCATTCCACAGTTTTAGTCATTCTTCTAACAGTGTATCAATAGGCTGACAAGCATACATTCCCGTTTCCTTCAACAAATCAAGTGCATACTTTCTTTGAGACAGAAATATACCCTTTCTAGAGTGAGAAATTTCAATACTAAGGAAACATCTCAACGAGCCAAGATCCTTCATTTCGAACTCTTGTGACAAGTAGCTTTTAATATCGTTCTCTCCTCAGGATCATTTCCAGTTACTATCATATCATCCACATATATAATGAGAGCAGTTATCTTACCTTCTTTCCTTTTCATGAATATGGTATGATCTGAATTACTCCGACAATATCTGAATGTCCTCATTAATTTTGTCCCAAACCAAGCTTTTGACTACTGTTTGAAACCATATAGTGCCTTCCTCAACCGACACACTTTATTACTGTGTTAGACTGGTCTATTTTATCCTGGTGGTAGATCCATATAAACCTCTTCCGTCAATTGCCCATGCAGAAGGACATTCTTCAGATCAAATTGCTTCAACGACCATTCAAGGTTTGCAGCAAGTGACAGTAGAATTCGAACAATGTTGAACTTTGCCACATGTTCAAATATTTCGTCATAATCAATTCCATAAGTTTGAGTGTACTCTTTGGCAACCAACCTTGCCTTGTATCGCTCTATCAAACCATCAGACTTATATTTCATCGTATAAATCCATCTGCATCCTACCGGCTTCTTTCCTACTGGTAGTTCGACTACCTTCCCAGTCTCATTATTCTTCAAGGACTCCATCTCCTCATCCAACCTTAATCGGCTAAGCCTTCCTACACACTGTTAGGAATAGATACAACAGATAATTGATTCACAAATGTCTTTTTTGATTCAAACAATTGGTGAGTGGACACATAATAACTCATGGGATACTTGACATTATTAGTGGGATTGGGCTCATAAGTAGGTTTTGGGATACCTCTAGTGGTACGATTCGGGAGTTCCATTCTTGGAGCTTCGGACAACGACGACAATTGGTTTTGGGGTTCTGACGGTGCTGGCATGGATCCCAATGGCTCATCTTCGTGGAAGTTCGACACTGATTGCAGTTCCTCGTGAAGGTCTTCTTTCTCAACCAAATCTTCTTCCCCCTCAACCAAATCTTCATTCGATTTCTCGTTACTACTTACATCCAGATTTTCACCTCTTGTATCCAACCGGTCATTCTAAATGGTAACCACTTTGTCATACGCAAGAGTCTGAACTTCACTTCGGTACTCTCCCTGAAGTTCAGCCTTAAAGAAAAAATACATCTCATCTTCATGGAACACAACATCCATAGTCACAAACATCCTTTGAGTTGGTAGATGATAACAATGATACCCTTTCTTAGTTGTTGCATATCCCACAAAAACACTCGCACAGCTCGAGGAGTTAACTTAGTTTGCTCGTGTTGATGAAGGTGCACAAATGCGACACACCTAAACACACGAGATGGCAAGTTGACTACTATTGGTGCATTCACAACTTCAGTTAATGTCAGAAATGGCATGATAAAATTTAGAATATTATAGGGCTTTTTCCCAATACATGAGTGACATATTGCCATGAATAAGGGAAGCACGGACCAGCTCGAGCAAGTGTCCATTTTTTCTTTATGAAACTCCATTCTATTGAGGTGTATACGAGCATGTAGACTGGTGAACAATCCTGTGTTCCACCAAATATTGTTACAGATCCGAACTTAGGTACTCGCCGCCATTATCACTCCTAAGAACTTAAATCTGTGCTTTATACTGCGTTATAACTCACTTGTGAAATTTCTGAAATAAACCACTAACTTCTTTTTTAGACTTCATCAAATAAATCCAAGTCATATGAGTACTGTCATCAATGAATGTCACAAACCATTTTACTCCCCCAAAAGTAGTATTTTTGGATGGACCCCAAACATCAGAATGAATAATCATAAATGGAAGAGAGCTTTTACTTAGATTTGGAGGAAAAGAAACACGGTGACTTTTTACGAGTTCGCACACATCACACCGAAAGGTAGACAAATCCAACTTCAAAAATAAGCTTGGAAATAGTTTATTCAATTAACCAAAAGAAGCATGCTCTAGACGTCGATTCTATAGCCAAATCTCTAATTTCTTCTTCTCCCCCTCAGATTCTTTCACAGATAGAGCTTGAGTCAACATGCTTGAACTTTCAGATTCAAAATTCAGGTAATAGAGCTTCCTGTGTCTAACCCCATAACGAATCGTCTTGCGAGTCCGAATATCCTTAAACTCATAACCGGAGGGCCAAAAAATCACAATACAATGTAAGGTAGTAGTTATTTGAGCAACAGATAATATATTAAAATTCAAGAAGGGCACAACTAACACAGTATCTAAGGTTAGATTTTTTGTGAGAGATATGGAACCCTCGCCAGTAACAATGGCAGGATCTCCATTGGCAGTGGACACTTTGGATTTTGTGGATGGTTGTAAGGTTTGAAATAGTCTAGAATCAAAAGTCATATGATCAGTAGCACCCGAATCAATTTCCATGCATTATTCATAATAGAGGCAGAAATATTAAAAACCTTACCATCATTACATGCAGCAGTAACTAATGTAGAGGACACAACGCCAGTGGATCGGTTGCAATTCCTCTTCCAAGTATCCCTGCTATGATCACAGTTCTCTGGGTAGCCGATAATCTTATAACAGCGAGCTTCCGTGTGGCTGATCTTGCTACAATGAGTACACTTCCTTGACTTTGGTCCAGATTGACCCAGGTGACTCTTTGAAGGACGGTTCTGAGCCACCGTTGAAGCTGGAGTTGGATCAAACTCAATTAGATTTTAGATTTGTGCCCAACAGCAATGCAGCAAAGGCACAAAACCAAACAACAACAGCAAAGGCACAGAAATAAACAGCAACAACAAAACAATAGCAAAATTCTTCAATCAAAATCAGATCTGAATAGATCTGGACATCAACCGGCGATGACCACAACGGCGACTGCGAGAAGTGTGGGATGTGTGGGTCAGTGACGGTAAGGATGGTGCCAGTGTAGAAGGGGTCTGGGATTGTGGCAGGGATAGTGCTAAAGGAGGTGGCTATGGCGATTAGAGGAGAATTATGGCGAAGTTGTCGGTGATTTTGGCGAAGATTGGTGACAGAACAGCAAACAACGAACAACGAACAACAATCGACAGATCAGATGATTGTGATTAGATCTAATCAGATCAGATAAGATTTGTCAAATCAGATATGTTGTTAATCTGATCTTCGACTATGCCACCAAAGGTCGATGGCAGCGGCTTCGGGCGGCGACGATGAGAGGCGACAGGCGGCGATGACGGGAGGCGGCTTTGAGTTGTAGCAACGACGAAGCAGCGACGACGATGGGTTAAGGCTTCAATCATAGCTATGACAGGGGAATTAGTCCAGGGCTTTGGATGGGTTGACATAGGAATCGAAGAACGACGACGACGATGAGATCAGATCTGGAGCTAGATCCGACTTCGACGACGATGATGGGTTGGGCTTCGGTTTCGGATCTGGAGTAAGATCCGATTTCGACGACGATGATGGGGAAGATGTCGATGACGAATGAGATCGGTCTAGCTTTGGGGTTTCGGTTTTTGGAGAAGATGAATGAAGAACGCCTCTTCTTCTTCTTTTTCTTCAGGTAGCCTAGGATATGTTAGGCTCTGATACCATATTAAATTCATTTCTGGAAAAATTATATTTTCTTATTCATCATTCTTCTACTGTCTACCTATATATACATTATTTTATGGAGAAGGAGTACAATTGATTGAGAAGATTAAGGAAGAGATAGATTTGATGAAATCTGTTTTCTATAAATTAGAAAACAGAATATTCAGCTCATACAAAATTATATTTTAACATTTTAACAAAAACAGTACTATAAGCATTTTCTAAAATATATATATTTAAAATTTCAGGGTTTTCCTCAATTGCAAAGTAAACAATTGTTCAGATAATCTCTAGTACATTACAATAGCCATCTGTCAAGACATTTTTGAATGTGGCAAGAATCTGATGACTATATTTACTAGACTCTTAAGTAAAAAGATTATGGATGAAACTCCACATTTCCTCTCAACATTCAACCTTCAACCAAGCCATCTCTAAAAGTACATTACAAGACACATCGATTCTCCAATTGTCTTGATCCTCATTAAAAGTTGATAATAATAAAATTATTCTTTAGCATTGGATTCTCCAGTTCATAGTCATAAAATTCTGATGAAGCAAGTATACATCTTGAAGCTGGCGAAGCTTCAAACATAGTCATAAAAGCCGCTAGCTTGAAGGGATCGAAATCCGGAAAAAGATCAAAGAGTGAGAGTTAAAGTGAGGTTTAACATGAGAGATAAGCATTAATGGTGGTTGGAAGAAGTTGCTGCTGCCACTTAATTAGCAGTCAATTAATATTGAAGAGACACCTGCAATTGATATCTGAATTGAATGAATGCCTGACTTATCACTTCCCACCTACTAATTTCTCTTTATCTGATTAGGATTCCATCTTTACTTAGTTGTCTAATAATTGTGCAAACATTACGCTTAATGACCACATCAAAGATCAAACTCACTTTCTCTCGTTCAAATCAAAAAAATATAGAATCTTTCCTTTTCATTTCTGTTTTTATTTTTTTAATTACGATAATGCTACACCACTATCATCTCTACTGCTTTTTCAATTAAATCTAACCCTTATTCAGCACCGTCACATCATTAAATTTAATTTAATATTCAACTTGGCTTTCTACCATATTTTTTTCTACCTTTCTCTCTCTCATGTCTCAATCCATGAGACTCACCACCCTCACCGCCGCCTCCACCACCAGCAACCCTTCCGTCTCCTCCACCTCAATTACAAATCCAGATCCCCAAATCACCAAACTAAAAATAAAATTGAACACCACAATCCAGATCACCAAACTGAAAATGAAATTAAAATCATGGGTTTGTAGCAAAGTGGATCCGGATTGTCGTAATAATTAGAGTTGTGGTTTTAATGGATAGTTTATAAAGAGGGTGTTAACAGAGAAGATGGCGGCGGTGGCGGCAGATCGGCGATAATGAACTGGAGATGTCGATGGCAGTGGCGATGGCTGTGGCGGTGCTGTCGAACGAACAAGCGGGTGGGTATGTGGTTTGGTTTGTGAATGCCATTAATGGAGCTCAAGAGTTTGGGAAGAAAAATAACTATAGGAGTGGGCTAGCGATGCTGGTGGTGGGGGCGGCACGCGGCAGTGGTGGTTGTGAGTCTCATGGGTTGAGACTTAAGAGAAAGAGAGAAAAGTAGAAAGAAAACATGGAAGAAAGAGTATAAAAATAAGAGTAATGCTACATCCACTACCAATTTCACTACATTTCTCATCACTACCTTAGGTGGCACACTCCAATAGGTAGAGGAAGATAGAGTAAGTGGGGGAACACTCCAATAGGAGAATGCCACCTAAGGTAGTGAAGAGAAATTTAGTGAAATTGATAGTGGATGTAGCATTACTCTAAAAATAAATTAAATTCTATGTTGTAGCAGTGTTGAGTAAGCATGCCACATCACGTTGTATGGAAAAGTAGCAGAGAAGGTCGTGTTTGTAGCATTATCGTTTTAATTAATTATAGTTTTATATTGTGAATAAGATGTTGCTGCTAATTTTGATGTGAGAGCAATCAGATATTAGTTCTTTTGTTGAGGAAGAAAATTGCAATTTGGATCGCCGATCAGAATCTAGATCTGACTGGCTAGAAATGTCTGAGAACCTGCAAAAAGTCTCACACTGGAAGTTATTCCTATGTAAGACCATCCGATGCTCAAGTCAGTCACCAGAACAACGATTAAGGTTTTTTAGTGGAGAAAATATGAGTTACATTTGACTGATGGAGGTGAAGGGTGTTTATAGAACAGAAATCAGTTATAAAAGATAGACTAGAAATGTATTTTTCACTGATTTGACTGTAGTTATTATGGTAAAAGGATAGAAGTAGTAATCAATCCTTGATTTTTATTTTTATTTTTATTTTTTTTTATTTTTTTGGGTGGGGTGGGGGGGGGGGGGGGGGGGGGGCAACAAGCAAGCCCTAATTGTAAATCTGGATGTGTAAATAGTAGAGCTGGTATCGGGTCTGCTCCTCCACTACCCGGACCCAGTACCTCACGGGTCCAAAAATTGGATCCGGACCCAGACTTGCAAGAACCGGGTCCGGGTCCGGGTCCGGATCCGAGTCCGGGTCTGGGTCCTAGTTAAAAAAAAAAAACTCGTCGAGTCCGGTTGTAGAAAATAAATATTTGCACTTAAGTATTTTTGCACCCGATACCTTACGGTTCTAACAATTTTTGCACTTAAGTACATGAATTAATATTATATTTACATATCTATCTTCAACAATTACTTTTATATGTATATTCCTATAACCATATTATTCAAATTCTATATGTTTGGGGGTATTTTTTAACGGGTCTGGGTCCTAGTCAGAGACGGTTCTATTTTGAGCGGACTCGGACCCGGATCTGAAAGTACATCGGGTCTTATTTTAGGACCCGGACCCACATAAATCGGGTCGGTTCCGGTCCAATGCCGGGTCCGGATCAGGTCCGGGTATCGGGAAAGTGTGACAGTGCTAGTTAATGGGGCCTAAAGGCAGCCCATATTCTTCTAGTAGGCATGTTCTTGCTGTAAAATTATTGTATTACCCCTCACACCTTTGGGATGCGTGTTGTGATCATACGAAATCTTTTTTCCCTTATCATAAGCCTCCCACTCCTACAGGTTGAGGAACACGGACATTTGGGGAGTATTAGGTATCACGCTCTTTGCACAGTTTTTCAGTGGTCATGATCGAGTTTTTGATATTCATATGCGGTTTTTTAATTCTTTTTTAAAATTTAAGGTAACAATATCAAATTTTTGTAACTGATAATTAATTTTCATTATTAATAAAAAATTAAAAGAGCGCGAATCTTGAGGGAACCCAAGGGTCAGATTTGATCCTGAAGCTCAAGAAACTCGGACGACAATATTGGCACCGAGCACCGAGCTGCGCGATCCTTCTAGTGTTTCTTACATGGCAGTCCGAGCACCGAGCTCGTTGATCGTTCTGGATGACAGTTCTAGGTTGGAGGCAAGTTCGTGAGCTGCTTAGATGACAATCTGAGCACCAAACTGGCTAGCTTTGTGTGTAGTTCCTTGATGAATCATTCAATCTATAGCTTCTCTTTCTCTCTCTCTTTTCTTTGCTCAATCTTTTTCTAGATTTCAGATTCCGGCGAGATTTTTGGCACTTTTCATCGTAAATTTGCTGTCGACGGCCAAGTAATTAATTTATTATAAATTAAGTAGGTCCATGTCAAGGGATCATTTAATTTCGGTCACTCTGCTTCCTCCTTGGATCCTGATGAAGACGAGGTACTCTCCATCCATCAAGCCTGCTTTGTAACACCCATGTTGATCATGGCTAAATCTGGACTGGGACAATCTAAGACATTGCGGACCCATTTTTGACCTTGAAAACGAAGGAATTGTAAACTAAGTTGTGAATGGAACTTGTAGGTTTTCGAGTCATCTTCGAAATAGGGTTCATACATCCCAATCAGACCTCTATAGCTCTGGAAAAGTTCATTTGCTGTAGATATGCCCAAAAATTCAATAACATGAAACTTCGTTGATATTGTAACACCCCGATGCAAATCGACTTTGAAACCTGACCCGAACTCCCTCATTCAATAACATGAAACTTCGTTGATATTGTAACACCCCGATGCAAATCGACTTTGAAACCTGACCCGAACTCCCTCACCTTCTCTGTTTCAAAATACAACAAACACCCCACCTTCAACTCCCCACTTTTCCCTTAATTTCAGCACACTCCCCCCTTGAGATTGGATCTCAATTTTTAGCCCTTCACCTCCCCACTTTCCCTAATTTTCAATCCCATTTCAGCCATTAACACCCCTTCATTCATACAAGCGAACTCTCCTCTCTTCCAGCTATAAAAATCCATCAGGCCAACCCCATTCCTACACATCTATAATACTAATTTCAACCGAAGAGTTTGATAGAGAGAGAACTAGTTGGAGTTGGAAAGCTGGAGCTTTTGAATTTGGGTTTTCTTAAGGTAAACTTAGAAATTCTATAATATTTCATGGGTTATAGATTATTAGCATAGGAGATGATACTAATAGTGTATGCTATGTTGTGATCAAGGTTACGTTTATCGAGCAAGATGCTGGAGCTTTCCATTGAAGTCTAGAAGTAATCAAACTCGGAAGCGATTAGAGGTGGGTGATAACCTTTTCGAACTTTTTTAATTTGATTTGATTGCGTGCTTTGAAAATGTGATGGATTGCTTGATGTTATTAGATGTATTAGTAAATGAACTGAAAATTCTTTTAGATGGCAATTATATGTATGGAATAAATATCGATGTAGTAATAGAGAATTTTAGAATGTATATCATGTAGTATGTGTATTCTATGTTTCATGTTAAGAATCAAACAATATGATAAAGAAATATTCTTTTTTGTATGATGATTAGTAGTGTTTGTATGTAATAAATCTCTGTATGAATGATATTTTAAAATCAATTGGTTATTTTAGACTAATCAAAATAAAAATGTGTTGATAAGCAATATCCAGTGATGTTTATGTGACTTATTAAATTTTGGGACATTTTTAGAGATTTAAAACGATTCATAGGAGAACTTGGTGAGTAATTAAATTAATTTAAGTGGGTATTCTAGGGATTGTTGAGAATTTGAAATTAGACTCGAACAATTTAATTAATCTATGATTTTTGAGATTACGAAATGATCATGATATTGGGAATGAGAATTAGTATTGTGTGAAATTAGGTTACACTTGCACTTCATAAAAGACCCCGGTATATTTATGAATTATAGAATCCATATGTAGCTAGAGATTGATATATGACTTCACTCTAGAAGAGTGGTCTAGGTAGTGAACTTGAAACTAGTAGAGATAGTGTGTGACTTGAGTTAACCATGATTATGCATGACTTAAGATTAGGTGAATTGATTTAACACTATGATAGACTTGTATTAAGTAAGTAGTGTTTGTTTAAAAAATCATGATATCATTTATAGAGTAGATGAATATATAGTATGGTGTGAATATATGAATCAAATTTAGATGGTGAATTTGACAAAACTTAGACCTAGAGGCGGTCTAATTAGGACTTTGAGATTAATTTGATTATAATATAATTTTTCTATTTTGATGTAATAAGAATTGTGACATACTCATAATATTTTTTGAGTAAGAATCGTACTAAGATGAGTGCAATATGAAGAAATTAATTAAGTGTTGGATTAGCGCTAGTATGGGTCAAGTACACAACTTGATTGTGACTTGGTGTTGATACCAAGAGGTGATACTAAAACCTAAATGATGTCCCAATCCGGAAAGACTTAGTGACTCTAGTTGAGGAATGAGATAGTGTCAAGTTTGTGACCATGATTGCCTGAAAATTAATGTGAAAAGATTAGAGTGGGATCATTAGGTTTAGAAAGTAGCTTTGTCCATTTTATACTTAAGGACTAGGCACTAGAAGGAGACGTGATGAAACAAGGTCGAACATGAGATATAAGCTCGATAATGATATGCGAGGTGAGATAAATCTCCAGTGTTTCATGGATGAGAGCTAAAACTCACAGAATATTCGTGATCAAGGACATACCCCAGGATGACTAGTTGACTGTTCACGTGGGTTGTTCCCCAGAATTTTAGGGAGATGAGAAATACTCACAACGCCTGGAGGGGGATATATTTTCACAGAATGTTGCTTGGTGAGTGGTACCCTCAAAATGATCGTAGATGTAGTGGATAATCCATTGGTTCCTATGTCTTGAATATTTTGTTGTTGGAATTGGTTTGTATAGCGAGGAATTGAACCCTATAATGAGAAGATAATGTTAGTATCTTGCATTTGGAAGCTTTGTTGTATGAGTGGCATAAAGTTTCAAACAAGCGTGTATTGGAAGAGCATATCTGAATTGTACATGTTAATATAGTATGTATATGTTTGACACGTGAGTAATTAGGTTCCACACTCACTCGTATGACATTCTATAATTGAACATTTCCACTTACAATTAAAATAAACATTAATTCAAAATTTTCTTTTATTATACTGTGTTGAGATTGTCGTGATTTCCGTCAGCAACAAAAGATGCCGATCCAACATATTATTGTTTGGCAGATAAGTTTACCATGTGGTAATGACGCTTAAGTGTAGCATCCTCAAGGCCAATCAATTTAAAAATTCATGTATTTTGGACATGTGGTAATAAAATTTAAATTCCCTTGTATTATATTATGTTTATATTATGTTTATGTACTCAAATTGAAGTATCAATTTTGTGAATAATGCACGGTTCCCGGTATTCGGGTTTTGGGGTGTTACAAAGTGGTACCAGGGCCGGATTCAATTGGTATTACTAAACATAATATGGAAAATTGGCCTAGGATGACACTCGATGCATTTTAGACTTAGTTTTGGGTAGTAGGATAGTCATACATGCAATAGCTACTTTCAACTTTGTATCTGTGTTATCCTATACATAGACTGATCCTCTCATTTTCTCTTCTTGTAGGATGATAGATGGTCATAATCCTATGGAAGGCTTTGAATATGAGGAACTTTTGTGAATATTAAGGGAGTGGATCATGAGGAGGAGGAACATGAGGAGGAGTATCCCGAAGAGGAAAACTTCGAGGGAGAAGAAACCCAAGAGCCTTCGGACACTGAATTACTGATGTGATTATTTGCAAGTGTACAAAATCATAACAAATAGTATAGTTAAGTGAAAATAGTGTCGAACTCATAAGGACTAATTATTTTATCGAATACCGAAATTACAAGATTAACTACTATTTGGAAAATCGAAAATATGATAAAAATAGCAACTAATACTAAATTAAACTAATGAAAGAAATAAGCTAATTAAAAGGAACGGAATCCAAATTTTGGTTGTTTGTTAATAGAAAAATTAATTCTAGGACTTTTGATTTTACCTAATTAATCCCACACAATTTGAAACTCTATATGAATAAAAATATTATTTTTCCAAGTTGTAGACCAAAATTCCCAAATTATTCATATTCTCTCTCAAGAAATATCAAAAATATTCTTAATTAATTATTTGTCATAATTCATGCACAAATTACTAATTGAAAATTCATTAAGATCTATGAATTTCTTAACGGTCACATTAACAGAGGTTCGCTCTTGTAACGGTGCAGCGCCCCAAATTTTTTTTTTTTGACTCCAAACTCAATTCTTTCAATTTCTATATCACTTTAAACATAAACTAAGAAAGTTATATTTCAGGAAAAATTTTGGCAGAGTCTCCCCTGTAAATTTTGCCCCGAAACACAGATAGCTTACGGAATTCTGCTCAAAATTTCGTAGCTCACAATACACACAATAATTTCACGGGCTCCCCAGGCCAAAATGAGCAGATACACACAGGCAATATAATATAATGCTCTGGGGGCCAAACTCATAACGGATATCAAATATCCATTAAAAACTATAAATTTCTTTGAAAAACGAGGTAAGAATTTAGAAAAAATCTTTGTAAAACCTACCACAGAGCCCGGTACTCCACAACGAGATGGGTACGGGTCACAAACATACCATATCACCCCACACTATACTCATCATCATCATATACTTGCATATACATCCATAATACAATTTAAATCATAAATTTATCCCTCATCATATTAACTTAAACAGAAAAAAAAAAAGAGAAGAAAAGCTTCACATCATCCCATCTATCTCTCACCTCTGCTCTGCTGAGGACCTGTAACAGTAGGGGATCTAGGGTAGTCTAGGGACTCCCTAACTCCCCAAACACTAAGGGGTTAGCCATTTCTGGTGTGAGTATAATTTACTAATCTAGTAAATAAATTAAACTATATAAAGAAAATAAATTAAACTTACAATATCAGGGTAAGAAGATTAAATCTGAATCTGAACATTAAAGCATCAAAATACAACTCTATATCAAGTACTTGAAAATTCTGCATCCGTCTACATACGTATCCAAAACTTCACCCCCTTCACTAAACACATCATATTAATATATAACTATGTATATACATAAATATATATATATAAATACAACTCCTTCAATTCACACTCAATTACAAGCAACATGTTAACCCACATTGCATTACCTTTCATTTAGAATTCTCCAACACAAAAACTAAATTTTTCCACAATTACCATCACCTCATCATTTCTTTATTTTCACAACTAATCACATAATGTCACTACCACTTTTCTTCACACTATTCGACCACATATTTCATTTACCGTTCGTTTGCATCTATAAACTCACAACCCATATTCTTTCTCATTCTCATATCCCATAACATCGCATTCCATCATTTCTTATAATACATGCCATCACGTCTCGGAATACATCACTTCTACTCTCATCATTCCTTACAACTACTTTCTTTTCACTCTCATTACCTCATCATGCTCATCATTACCTCCACTCTCATCGAACCCATCATTGTTATAACTTACCTTCATTTTCCCATATAACACATATTTCAATTTACTTCTCTTTTATTTCCAACCTGAAATATCAGCATCATATCAACAACTCACCTAGTCATCCTGAAAATTGTGCCTAGGTAGGTAGTTCCCACTATTTCCTCCGAAATAGCAGGCAGGTAGTTCCTAGTCACAATTCCCAGGGCACACAAACTTACAACATAGCATACTTTCTTTGGTAACCATTTCATAACCAAACTCATAATACAAGTACTTATCTTATTGAATTATATCACGTGTCACATCATGAACATGTGTATTTCTTCTCATAATGTCATTTTAATTCATGTCTTATAACACAAAACATAACATCTCAATACACATGGCAATTTACTCGCATCTCATCACATCATTAACATACCACTTATAGCACAAAATGCCATTGGTTTCACTTTCATTCTTATCACAATATACTCCATATCCCAAACATAGTTTGGGCAATCACATATCACACCCCAAAGCCGATAGCTTGGGTAATACTCACCGCACCCCAAACACATAGTCTGGGTAATATCACATCACATCTCAAGCTAAATGTCAATATATACTTATATATCTCCCGTAGTATATTCACATCTCCCATAATATAAATAATCTCCGTAATATATCATATCATCAATATCTTTATATATATATATATACATTCTTTCAATACACATATATACCTTTATATTTTCTCCTTTTCAGTGCCCACACAACTGACCTCCTCGTACAACACAGGGATCTCTGTGCCTCCCATCCCGTACATTTCAATCCCGCTAACCCACCACATCACCCAGATCCAGGTGTCCTAAGCATCTACCATTTGTGGGCTGGATTGAAAGTACGGTTGCGCGCTTGTCCAATCAAGACTAAAGCCAAAAGGCTAGTCAAAAGTAAAATATAACATGCGGATCGATGCTTACATAGAGTCTTACACGTCCGAGGCTACGTCTTCCTCCTGGCCCTATACCAGCGAGGGAAACTCCTGATCCCCAAACATAGTTTGGGGCAATATATAACTCCTGATCCCCAAATATAAAATTTGGGGCAATATAAATATAACTCCTGTTCCCGGGTGTATCCCGGGCCTGTGGGGTCTAGCCTAAATCCCGGGAGATTGTGCGGCACTGCAATATTTAGTTCTCCTTTATATACATATACATATCTCCTTTATTATATACTCCTTCACAATATAACTCCTGTTCCCCAAATATAAAATTTGGGGCAATATTATTATATATATAACTCCTGTTCCCCAAATATAATTTGGGGCAATATATAACTCCTTTATAAAATAACTCCTTTAATACAATAACTCCTTTAATATAACTCCTTTATAATAGGACTCCTTTATAATAACTCCTTTATAAAATAACTCCTTATATTCATTTAAAATATGACTCCTTTATAAGACAACTCATTTACAACATAACTCCTTTATAATAACTCCTTTAATAAAATATCTCCATATATTCATTTATAATATATCTCCTTTATAATATTTCTCCATATATATATATCTCCTTTATAATATAACTCCATATATAACGATATCTCCTGTATATCATAACGTCTTAAGAATATAACTCCTTTATAATACAATTTTGCCATTATAACATACCATGAAAGCATATATCTCCATTAAATTCATAAGCATACGCAAACCATTAGTCTCAGCAATTATCGTATCAAATTCTCATTTACGACCCACACGTCACACATACATCATATCAATTTCGCATCACTCTATCACATAACATTTTCCAATTCATCACCCACATAACACACCCAGTACACATACACTACATCATTCACTTCATCTTATTATCGCATCACAATATCACATTATACACACCATACTTTCCATCTTATCACATTAGTCATAAGATCACACATCACACACACACACACATATCTCTGATCATTACAAACCCGAAGCATATAACTATTTATCTACAAACATCAACACACGACAACCTTAATTTAAAATTTGCATGGCACATTAAATACATTGAATAAAACAATCATACTCACATAGCATCCCGCGAAGACTCGGAGCACCCTGCCACGCATTCGAAATTGCTAACATCTCCTATTATCAAATTTCAACACCATTAAGGCTCAAATCATCCAAATCAACCACAGAAAATAATAACACTAATCCTAGTATCAATCAGGCGTTTTATTAAATGCCTGGGATGCACACGTGCATTGCACGTAATATACAACTTCCTACGGGGGTTTTTATCCCCTAAACAATAACTAGAATCACCTCCAAAATATTTTAATAACTCAACTATATTTTCCATTTCTTTACGAGAAATAATTTATACCTACATAATTCTCTTTTACAAACCCAAAACCCTAATTTATTAGAAACTTACATAATCTCTAAGAAATTGCTAATTTCTCGTCTCTACCATTCTCAACATCTTCTAATCTCCCTACCATAATACTCTTACTCAAAATAAAGTTACCACACTAAATTTTATACAAAAATAAAATCTAGGGTTTACCTTTTCGAAACCCTTTCGAAAAACGGACTCCGCCACGACGTAGAGGACACTCCAATTAGTCAATCCCTCGATTTAATTTGAAAACGATGGAGAAATGGAGTGGAATTGGGCGGAGAGAAGGAGAGCCGATGGGTTTCGGCCCTTTGCTGCTTTCGATCGGGAAGAAAAAAAGAAACAAGGAGAAGAAAGAAGAAGGAATGGGAAAAGGGGGGGGGGGGGGGGTTATTAAAATAAATAAATAAATAAATAAATAATGGGGAGTATTACATATAAGCCCACCCAATTTCAAAAATACTTCAAATAAGCCCCCACTCTTACACTTTATAAATTTAACAATATAAAATACATAAAATTGTCTCATAATAATCTTCCAAAGTAGAAAATAGAGTAAACAACATTTCTTCATATAAAACTCCACTCATAACTCCAATATATAATTAATACAGATCCAACTCAAATATCAACCCCAATATTAATATTTAAAAATAAAAATAAAATAAGATATACCTTAGAATTAATTCTCACCACTACAAAATGTAAAGAAGGGTATTTTCGGTATTTTACAAATTCGATGTGTTACAAACGGTATTTAATTTTATTAGTTCGAAATCACAAATTACCAATTTAATCTCTTCATGATTTAATAAATTATACAAAAGTTGGCCAAACAATTATAAGCATTAAGAACAAAAATCAAACACACAACCATGAAAAAATAGAAAAGTAATATGGAATTTAAATTGTGTTCTCAAAACTAGGCTACATCAAAGTCCTAGAAAAATAAAAATAGTTCATAATAAAATTGCAAATAACAAATACTGTTTTGGTTTGCATCATTAAAATTAGAGGAGAAGAAGAAGAAAAACTCTGTTTGCTGCTGAAAGTCCAAGTCAAAGCGCCTCGAACTTCATGCCGCAACACAAAACCCAGCTACTCCTGTCTCTCACCTCCTCGGAGGTCGCGCACGCAGACCCAAGCCAGGTCAGCGCCGAAACTCCTTTGTCTCTTCTCTGCTGACGTCACACGAAACCCAGAGCCCACATACCCCTTCCTCACTTTTCTTTTCTTCTCTTTTCTTTTCTCTTGGGTCCAGCCGCCAAGCCCATTGTTCACGCCTCGAACCTCGAGCCGCCACACTAACCCAGACCGCCTACCTACTACTTCTTTCTCCTCTGTTCGCTTTGATTCCCGCACCCAACTACCCACTCTTCTGTTCTTTAGTTTCGTTCTGCTACTTCTCTTTATTTTTTTTTATTTTTATTTATTTTGAGGTCAGCCGTCGCTCTCCCTCTCTCGTTAATCGTGTTCTTCTATTTGCTTTTGGCTACTGTATTTATAGGGACCCGAACATGGGTTATTAGTGTTTTCTTTTGCATATAACCCCACACCTTCCATTATTATTTTGCTTTTTCAGATTTTCTCTTTGTTTCTTTTTTCTTTTTCTTCTCTTTCTCTTTCTTGAAGCACGTGCTGCACACACACAAAAATAAAATCAGAATTTAGGATTTAGAAATAAAATTAAAATTAATTAGTTTAAATTAATTAAACTAACTAATAATCACATTAGCTCAATTAAACCCTTTTAAATTTGTTTATTTCATTTTCACCCTCTATTGGCAATTAAAATTTCTATATTGCTTTTCACATGACCAAATTATAAAATTCAAATTTCAACAAATCAATAAAAGTTAATCAATCATTCTCCCTTTTTTGTTTATTAATTTTTATCGAAAATCTTCACCTTTTGCACCAAAATATCTTATTCATTCAAAAACAATTAATTAACTGAAGTCTATTGAAATAAGATAAATTATTAACAAGATAGACAAATACAAGCAATTTTTATGGGTAAATGAGTACAAATATTTATAAAAAAATTAGACACATCAATTACGTCCACTCACTCCATACCCAATGACTTCTTCAGATGTTTCCATTGTTCTTTCTCTGAACCTGAGAAACAACCAGAATAAGATGGCCACATTTCGACGTCAGTTGGTTGGGTACTAGTGGAGGATGAGTCAGCTTGAGGTATAATGATTGGAAGACCAACAATGTATAGGTCGAGGTCAGAAGCCTCAAGGGATTCCAAGTCTGAATGGCCCGTCAGTTCACTCAAGTGAGGAATATGCTTCAAGATGAAAAAAAGGAAGTCCAAGCGGTGTCATGAACAACTTCAAGAATAAATGGCCAAACTGCGAGGAGAATTCGTAAGGGCTCAAAATGTTTGTCGTTTTGGCTAATACAATGTTATTTTCTGGCATAAATAATTGTTGTAATAAGGTCTAGAACATATATATATAAGTCTAGACTTGAATAATTGAAATATGTTTTTCATGAAGACTATGGTATGTTATGGATGTTATGAAATTTGTGCTTATACTAATGCGATGACTTAGTGTGAAAAGATTTATATTCTTGTGGTGGTTCTTCCAACCGAGTAAAGAATTTATGTTCGACCAGAGATGTTAGGAAGCAGAGCCAGGAACAACTGCACTAAAGGAAAGACTAGCGAAGCTAACGAGAATAAGCTCAACTTGGAGACAGATCTCGGCAGGGTTTATGTCACGCCCCGCTTCCCAAAAAGAGAATACGGAATACGGATACGTGATTAAGTCCAGCGAATGATTTTCATCATCCTTAAGCTGTCAGGATTTTTACAACATTTTACAAGAATAATCAGAGCCGGAAGCAAGAGAAGTCAACCAAGCATGCGTATATGGATCAAAATGCCAACAAGAATACTTGAAACCAAAATATATTAATCTCAAATAATCTAGATCTGAACAAGTTAATATCTTGGGTCACATTGTCCAAATACAAATAAATCCAAGTAATCAAGTACAATTGTTCAAAATAAGCAAGTATCAAGTATCACAAAATCAAGTAACAAGTAACAAGTAACAAGTATCAAGTATCAAGTGAACAAGTATCAGGTATCATGTATGTCAAGTATTGTATTATTACTATCTAGGTAGCACTTCATGCACCCTGGTTTTTATCACATGGTTGCTACATACAATCAAGTTATGTTTAGACCTAGTGGTAGGTTTCTATAGGGCCGTGTACTCAGGCGTCAAGTCAAGTAACAAGTATCAAGAACCAGTCACGTAATCGTGAACACGTGGCAGCAAGTAGTATCAAGCACGAGTCACGTAATCGTGAACACGTGGCAGCAAGTAGTATTAAGCATGAATCATGTAGTCATGAAACATGGCAACAAGTAGTAATAAGCATGAATCATGTAGTCATGAAACATGGCAACAAGTAGTAACAAACATGAATTATGTAGTCATGAAACATGGAAACAAGTACTAAAAAGCATGAATCATGTAGTCATGAAACATGGCAATAAGTAAAGGGAAACACGGGCTCCCTTCTGAGTACGCATACCTATATTTTCTACTACTAAGGACTTTTCCTTAACCCCGACTTGGTTATTTTGTTATTATTAATCAAACAGATATGTACGTGTAACAAACAGGTCAAGAATAACATGGCATTAACAAGTAACAAGTTCAGGTTACAAGATAAACATGTACGAGTGAAAGATAACACACAAAAGGATAAATCAATGAGATTTCTAGTTCAAGAGAGCAAGACAGTGCGGCACTAAAACTGGGATTTCCGTTGTTACAAAAATGCAAATCTGGATCCGTCAAAGAATCTAGAAAATAGAATCCCCTCCGAATCCATAAAACATATATAAGTTATATAGTATTTCACAAAATCATAACTCAAAACTGAATTGAAACCAGAAAATACGTTCAACCAGAATTAAGAAGATTGTATTCATGAACAGGAAAACAACATGAAAAATTATTAATTAAATCCACGAAAAATCCAGGGTATTCTCCTATATTTATAGTAACAGAAAATCAAGTTTTATAATTTTCCAATAAAAATAGAGTAGTCAAGTAAAATCAGAAAACAACCAGATACGACAGTTCTGTAAATCTGAAATCACAACCACTGCAGTACGAAAACAACAATATCTTGTAAACCATAAATCAAAATACAAATCTGCCAAAAGGGTAATAAAATAGATACAGTAGGCTAACTTTCATATTCAGAAATATTTTACAAAAAGTAAGTAGAATTAGGTCAAAAATTAGGTTCTTAACCGAACAGTAGTAAAATTCTGCATGTAAAATCTTTATTTGCAAGCCTGAAAAGCTTTGTAAAACTATTCAAATAAATTCACCAAATTTCTGAGTTAATCCCAATCAGGTCAAGAAGTACTGAGCAAAATTTCATATCAAAATAATAATTTTAATACCAGAATAAAAATATATTACTCTTCAGAATTCATGGAAAACACCATCTGAAAATCTTTCGACACTACTGTAGTAAATTGGGCATAACTCACAACTCGTAAATTAAAACTGCGATCCGCCAAAAGGGTTGGAAAATAGACAGAATTCTCTACAAATTATCCTCACAAAATATTTTCAAATACTGACCTTAATAGGGTCTAAAATACTGATCAAAACGAGAAAACCAGCAAAACTGAAAATATCGCATATGCACAAAATCCACTAGTTCACATAGAACTCATCAAAACACAACCAAACATGATATGAAGTATACTAGATGTCCAAGCAACATGTTATAGGGTATTTCACAAGTCCACAACAAGTCTACCACAAATAACACGAACGAGCAGAAGATAACACATGAACAACACGCATATATGCAACAAGATGTGGTCAATCCTAGGTTATATCATGTCATGTATGTCGTGAGGCAACTATGGTCGACTCAAGACTATAGAGACAATATAAACAAGGGGTTTCACACACAATTTGTCTCTAGAACCCAACTACTTTACAGATGGTATTTAGTACTTGTATTTGCAAAGGAATTTAATACAAGTTACTTGCCTTAACCAATGACGAAAACGACAATAAGAAAGAATAACGGGAACGGATTCCCAGAACATGAACTCAACAGAATGAACGACGCAACCACATACCAAACTCCCGAACAACAAACCCAACGGACCAACGAACACACCAAACAACGAAGCCCAATGAATACAACCAGGAGCCAACGAGAACACCCGCACCACAACCACACTCGCACACGAAGAGAGACGAGGAATGGCGAGGTGCACGAGGAGCCACACGCGCACACCACACCAACACCATAGCGAGAACCAACAGCAAGAGGGAAAATGATGGCACGATGATGGGGACGGCAGCCCAGCGGTGCTGACATTGCTGCTGCCTGTTCCTGTGCATTGGCGGAGGAAGAGAGGCAGGGTATACAAGCACAGGGAGAGGGGAAGTCAGGAGCACCGGTCGCTACAGAAGACAGGGAGGGATCGGGAGGTGCAGGAGGGTGCTGGAGTGGAGGCTGGCTGTGGCTGTTGAAGGTAGTTGGGATGAAAGGATGGACGGAAGGGGAGATGGCTAGGAGGTCAGGAGTGTAAGGGAGAGGGAAAGGCGACTGCACAGTGGTAGGGGATGATCGGGAGGTGACTGGGGGTGAACGGGAGAGGTCGGGGGTACGAGTTCTGTGAGAGAGAGCGGGAGGAAGGAGAAGGGGTGCACAGGGTTGGCTGTGTAAGGTAAACGGGAGGTGAACAGTTGGGATATAGGGGTGATGGGCTTATATATGGATGGAGTTAGGGTTGAGGGAAATATAGGGGAGGCGGCTAATGGGTTGGGGATAACTTATCGGGTTTGGGGGTGTTAATAACAAGGTAGGGATTTTAGTTATATAGGGTTTTATTAAAATTGGATATAGGGTTTAATTTAATTGGGTTTTTGGGTTTTAAGAAAAATATCCAACAAGAAAAATAGGGTTTTAAATAGGGTTTACTTTACAATAAAATAACAAATAACTATTGTTTATAATTAAATGTAATTTGTATTACAGTATAGGATTTATCTAATATACTAAAAATACAGTTAATAAATAAAAGTGGATTTTTAATACCCAGTCAAAAATATCAATAATAACCATGATACTAATAACAATAATAATAATAAGAAAATGATAAAAATAATAACGGTAATAATGATAACAATAATAGTAATAATAAAAGTAGTAATAATAATAATAAAAATCATAGAAAATGGTTACAAATAACACTATTGATCGAAAACAGATTTTTTTTAATAGGAGATCCAATAGTACAACCTGAAAAAATAAATTGAAAGCGGTAAAAATAATTTACAAAAATTTCAAATACAGAAAATACATGGAAAATACGTATTTAGGGAAACAAGGGTTACAGTTTATCAGGCCATGAACGCTTTCATGAGGTCAGGCATGTCAAAACACTAGCAGCAGGACCAGCAGTTCTATCTCAAGACCCGATCGGGCAGGTAGAGTCTTTCAAGCAGATGAAGCTGCCAGTATTTGAAGATTATGTCGATCTCAAAGCAGCAGATGACTAGATCAGACAGATAGAGACAGTCTTCGAGGTGTAGGAAACACCAGAGGCCAGCAAGGTGAAGTTGGCTACCATCCAACTAGAGAAGGATGCATGCATATGGTGGCAATATATGAAGTGGACTTTAGCAAACGAACCAATGACTTGGGAAAGATTTTTGGAAGAGTTCAAGGATCATTATTTTTCCTTGGACATCGAGGAGAAGAAAGAAATGGAAATTATGAATCTTCAACAGGGAAGCATGACAGTTAGGGAGTATGAGACCAAGTTTACTCCATTCTTGAGGTTTGCACCAGAATTGATTGTGGATAAGAAAGCTAAAAAGTTTGAATAGATTTTCAGGCCCAGCCTAAGGTCTTGCATGATGCCTTTGGGCATTAGAAGGGTTAACAAGCGGGTCCGCAGATCATCTGTGAATGAGTCTGACATGGAGTAGTTTCAACAAACCATAAGAAAGAATGAAAGATGGACAAGGGAAAAAGGCCCGCAATGAAGAGGCAGCCCCCGGCATAGAAGGCTAGGACTGTTGGACCAGACAACAGAACGACTGTTTGTAAGGGAGTGATATGTTATAATTGTGGGGAAACAAGTCACTACAAGTTCGAGTGTACAAAGCCATAGAAAGTCATGACTTGCTACAACTGTGATAAAGAGAGACATGTTAAGCCAAACTGTCCGTAAGAAACAAGGAGGGACTAGTGGTAGTCAGAATGGCAAAGAGGAGAAGCCATACTTGCGAGGACGTGTTTTTGCACTGACAGAGGAAGACGCGAAAAACATAGATGATGTTATCACCAGACATCTTATGATCAACGGAATAAAAGACAGGGTTTTATTTGACACTAGATCATCTGACACCTTTGTGTCTCCCAAGTTTGCAAATAAGTTAGAAATTGTGCCTAAGATATTTCCCGACAGGGTATTAACTGTGGCCACACCCTCAGAGGCACACTGACTACCGACAGATATTACACTGGGTGTGATATCGAGTTTAGAGGAAGAATTTTGGGAATATATCTTATTGAACTGGATGTTCTAGGAGTTGATGTAATTATTGGCATAGATTGGATGACAATCTACAGCGGAACTATTGAGTGTAAAGATAAGAAGGTGGTAGTGAAAGCACCAAAAGGGCCCGAAGTTGCATTCCAAGAAAAGAAGAGGTACAAAAGAGTACTAGCAACTTTACCCAAGAGGAAGATTCCTGAAGAAGTCAAGAAGAATGCAGTACTTCGAGACTTTTCGACAATATTTTTGGATGACCTACCTGGATTTCCACCTCATCGAGATGTCGACTTCAGCATTGTTATACAATCAAGAAGTGCTCCAGTATCCAAGGCACCATATAGGATGGCACCCATAGATCAAGAAGAGGTCAAGAGGTAAATTAAAGAATTGTTACAAAAGAGATTTATCAGACCAAGTGCTTCACCATGGGGAGCACATGTACTCTTGGTAAGGAAGAAGGATGGGTCAATGAGGATGTGTATAGATTATCGAGAACTGAATAAGGTGACTGTTAAGAACAAGTACCCATTACCAAGGATTGATGACTTGTTCGACCAACTCCAAGGAGCAGTAGTGTTCTCGAAGATTGTTCTTCGCTTTGGATACCATCAAGTTCGAGTTAAAGAGGAGGACATTCTGAAGACGACATTCAGGACCAAACATAGACACTATGAGTTTGTAGTAATTCTTTTTGGAGTGAAAAATGCACCTGCTATATTCATGGACATGATGAATCAGAAATTGAAGCCATTTATTGATGAATTTTTTGTAGTATTCATTGACGACATATTTGTGTACTCGAAGTCGAAGGTCGAGCATGGTCAGAATTTGTCCAAAGTATTGAGGAAGTTGCAAGACTATGGACTGCACACCAAGCTATCTAAGTGCGAATTCTGAAAAAGTTAGGTAGCATTCTTAGGACATGTCCTTTCTAAGAAGGGAGTGACGACAGACCCAGAAAATATTGAAGCTGTGAGTGAATGGCCTCGACCTACAACAGTGGAGGAAATTAGAAGCTTCTTAGGATTTACGGGATATCATTGAAGATTCATTCGAGGGTATCTGCTGATAGCAGTACCATTGACATCATTGACCAAGTAGCACGTAAACTTTTAATGGTCCGGCAAGTGCGAGGATAGCTTCTAGGAACTGAAATAGAAACTGAATATGGCACCAATATTGTACTACCACAAGTAGGTAGTTGATATGATATCTACAATGATGCATCACTCAGAGGTTTATGATGTGTTCTAATGCAAGACGGTAAGACGATAGTTTATTGGTCCAGGCAGTTGTGACCATATGAGAAGAAATACCCAGCCTACGATATGGAATTGGCCATAATAATTTTTTTCCTTGAAGTTATGGGGGATTATGTGTACAAGGAGAAGATCAAGATGTATACCGACCACAAGAGCATGAAGTACATTTAATAACAGAAGGATCTAAATCTAAGGCAGAGTCGGTGGTTGGAAGTACTAGAGGTCATTCATCCTGAAATTGATTATCACCCTGGAAAGACGAATGTGGTAGCAGACGCCCTTTAGCATGAATGATAGTTTATCCAGTTTGATCACAACATAGAAAGAACTGGTGGAAGATTTGGACCGAGTAGAAATTGAGGTAATAGTCATGAATCTGGGAGCAACATTAGAGGAATTGAGAATTCAACCTATTTTGAGAGATCAGATCATCGAAGGTGAGAAGTTTGATCCAGAAATACTGAAGATGAAGGAAAAAGTTCTTACAGGCAATCTATTAGAATTCCATGTGAAGGACGGAGTACTATGGTTAGGAGAGAGATTGTGTATAGAGACTAATCTGAAGGAAAACATTCTACAGGAAGCACACACCACTTTACTGTCAATACACCATGGGAGTACCAAAATGTATAGTGCATTAAACAACATTTCAGAAAGTTAATGTCTCACATGTTAGAAAATCAATGTGGAAAACCAAAAGCCTGGAGATTTTCTACAGCCGGTGCCCATTCCAGAGTGAAATATGAACACATCAGCATGGATTTTATCACAGGTTTACCCAGAAGCCCAAGTGGAAATGATACTATATGGGTAATAGTAGTCCGGTCGACCAAATCTACTTATTTTTTGCTATGAAGATTACTGTCATGCCCCGCTTCCCAAAAAGAAAATACAAAATACGGATACGTGACTAAGCCCAGCGAATAATTTTCATCATCCATAAGCTGTTCAGAATCTTTACAATATCTCACAGAAATAATCAGAGTCGGAAGCCAGAAAAGTCAACCACATATGCATAATCGAATCAAATATACCAACAAAAATTTACTTGAAACCAAAATATAATATAAATCCAAATAAATCAGATCTGAATAAGTCAATAATATCCTGCGTGACATTGCCCAAATACAAATAAATCCAAGTATCAAATACAATTGTTAAAATAAGCAGCAGAAATAATAATAATACATGCAAACAAAACTCCAGCACTAATATTTCATATCACCAACACCATGTGGTACTTGTTCTCCAAAATCTACAATTTAACAATTGCAGGAATAGGAAAAAGAAAACAACTCCCGTCAATGCAAGTTACTGGCCGCTTGTAGTGCAGGATACAAGTACATGGGAATAAATAAAAAATATAAAATAACAACAGAACAAACATAGCATGGTATAGGCATATCAACAGAAATGTAATAACTGACATGAATCAAGAAAACAAATCAGATAGCTTGGTTTACTAACAGATACAGATAACATGTGTCAAGTGTCAAGTGTCAGATGGTATGCAGATAGATATTCAGATGATAGTGTCAGATGATAGTCAGACAGATAACAGATAATCAAATAACAGATGTCAGATAACAGATAACAGATGTCATGTTCTTATAAGTCTTGTGTGATTACTATCTAGGTAGCACTTCATGCACCCCAACTTTTATCACATGGTTGCTACATTCAAACAGTTTCGTTTAGATTTCGTAGTGGAGTCCATAGGGCAGTGTACTCAGGGATCAGACTCACAGATATCAGATAATCAAATTAGACAGACAGATAGAACCTATGGGTTTTCTTTTGAGTACACCTTCCTATAGGGAAGTAATGTAGTCAGGGTCAGATAAACAGAGTCGTTAATCATGTAGTCATGAACACGTAACAGATAGGGCACACGGGCCCTCTTCTCAATACACATTTCTATATTTTCCACTAGTAGATCTTTCCTACAAACCCCGGCTTGGTTATTTATTATTATTATCAGACAAACATGTACGTGTAGAAAACAGAGTGAAAATAGCATGGTATAAACATGTAACAGGTTCAGGGTGACAGATAAATATGTACAGATGATAAACAGTTCATAAAGGAATAGAATCATGCAAATGATAGTTCGGGGCACAAGACACTACTGTACTATGCTACAACTATGCAAATCTGAATCCGTCGAAGGATCTGGAAAATAGACCCCCTTCCGAATCCTAGCAAATATATATAAGTCATATAGTATTTCACAAAATCATAACTCAAAATAGGTTTGAATCCAGAAAACGTGTTCAGTCAGAAATCAGTATTATGTATTCACAGTCAGGAAAACAACATGAAAATTCATTAATTAAATCCACTAAAAATCTGGGGTATTCCCCTATATGTGTAGTATCAGAAAACCAAGTTTCAAAATTTTCAAATATGAATAGGGTAGTCTAGTAAAATCAGAAAATAACAAGACACGACAGTTTTGTAAATTTGAAATCATAAATGCTGTGGTACGAAAACAACAATATCTCACAAACCATAAATCAAAATCCAAATCCACCAAAAGGATAATAAAATAGATACTGTAGGCTAACTTTCATATTCAGAGATATTTTACAAACAACAAGTAGAATTAGGTCGAAAATCAGGTTCTTTACTAAACGGTATAAAAATTCTGCATGTAAACTCTTTATTTGCAAGCATGAAAGGGTCGATCCATCTTCGGGATGGAAAATGGGTCGGGTCAACCCGCGAACCGCCCGCAACCCGCCCGTACAACCTGGCCCGCGAAACATCGGTTCGGGTTCGGGTCGAACCAGTTAACGTTAACGGGTCGACCCGGGTCGCGAAATAAATGAATCCAACCCGGTTAACCCGGCCCGTTAACCTGCCTAAGAAGATCCAACCCGCCCGCCAACCCGTGGGTCGACGCACGGGTTGAGAAATGTTTGACCCGTACGGGTCAAACGTTCGACCCACCCCGGGTCGACAGTTGACCCGCGAGTCCAACGGGTCCTACTGTTCACCAGAGTCGTTGGCAACGACTCTTTTAGCCATTTTGTGTGGTTTTTTGTGTTTTTTTTTTTGTTTTTTTTTGTTTTTAACCCTATAAATACCCCCTAAAATCAGAAAAAAATTCACACCTTACTCTCTTACTCTCTCTACTATTATTAGTCAATTAATTTCAATTTGTGAACAATTGAACAAACAAGCTAGCAGGTCATATACACGATCAAATTCCGTTCATATCGAAGTCAATATTCAACAACGTCTTCAAGTCTTCAACTCTCCTCTAACTCCAAGTGATCAAGTCTTCAACTCTCCTCCAAGCACTCTTCTAGTCTTCAATTCCAGATTTCTACTTCTACTTTTATTCTTATTTTCACGGGTTCTTTTATATACGCGTATCCAAGGTGAACGGTATCAAAATTTCATATCCTTCTTCTTCAATTTCAATTTATTTTTTAGTTATAATTTTTGGTATCTTGTTTGTTTGTTGGTTTTTTTATCTTCTCTCTCACAACCCTCTTGTTTTCTAGATTTTTTTTTTTGGTAACTTATCACCCCTACATTGTGTTTTTTTTTACATACACTACTACACATAAACATGTCTAGATCACGCGATAGCATCGTAGCCGAAGTGGGCAAGATTCCAGCGGCACTTCCCGTAGGCCACCAATTGTCCCACATAATGAGCCCGCCGAAGAGTACCATGATCCTCCTACCCAACAATGGGATACACACGATGAGTTTGTAGGAGACATACAATTAGAAGAACAAACACAACAACAACAACAACCAACCGAAACAACACAACCTCCTAGTGGTAGGAAAAGTAGAGGGGAAAGTAGTAATTGGCATAAATTTTACGATTATATCCCGGACGAAGAAACACCAGGTGTAGGTTTGAAAGTTTGTAGAACATGTTCTAAGCAATACAAATAAAAGAGGAGTGAGGGCACGGGTACAATTAAGCGATACATCCTAAGTGTCCATAAAAACCTTCTTGTTGACCTACCCGGCCAACAAAAAATCCACATTAGGACCGATCTAGTTGATAGCCACCCTTATGATCCCGATCTTGTTCGTCGGGAAATGGCCCGATTAGTAATAAAGGAAGAGTTACCATTTTCCTATCCCGAGAGCAGAGACTTGGAAAATTTTAATTAAACGGCCTTAAACCCTTCATTTTAGAAGATCCCGAGAAATACTTGCAAATCGGATTGTTTTAAAATGTACAATAAAATGAGGGACGCTTTGATTGCAATTTTATGGAGTTTAACTTGTAGAGTTAGTTCAACTTCGGATTATTGGACGGGTTATAACAATATTCCAATGATGGGAATAACCTGTTATTGGATCGACAGTGATTAGATTCTTCAAAAAAGAATCATATCACTTGCCGCGTTGCCATATCCCCATAGTGGCGTTGAAATAGCAAACCGTATTTTAGAAATTTGTGATGTTTTTTATATTCGCGATAAAATTATGTGTATTAATTTTGATAATGCATCTAACAACAATGCATCAATTAGTATTTTAAAAAAAGAATTAAACACTCCATCTGACAATATTTTTCATGTTGGATGTGCATGTCATATTTTAAATTTATGTGTTCAAGATGCATTAAAAATAGCTGATCCATATATACTTAAAATTAGAAATTTTGTACATTTTATTGCATTAAGTGGTACCGTATTTCAAGAATGGAAAAATTGGTGTAGGATTTCAAATGTACCTTTTAGAAAATTTCCAAAGGATGTTAAACACCGATGGAACTCTAATTTTGATTTACTACAGGTTGTTACCGAATATAAAGCATGTATAAATAATTTTTGTATCGCAAAAAATATGCCAAATTTTCAAATTACTCTCCCCGATTGGTATTATGCTGAATCTTTGTTGAAATTTTTAAAACCTTTTAAAACCGCAACTTTCAAATTTTCAAAATCATATGAATCTACTTCTAGAAGCATTTTTATTTCAATAGTTACTATGATGCAAACTTTTAACGAAATGTTAAATGATTCTTTTGTTGGTGATATTGTCAAACCTGCATACACAAAATTTTTGAAGTATTTTAATCCTCCTCCTATGTTGTATTGTGTTGCTACCATTATGGATCCTCGTATCAAATTAGAAGGTACGAAGAGTTTGATTGAAATATTTTTTAGTTTACTTGGGGATGAAGAAACTGAAATTGATTGCCCTTCTTTTTAGTGAAATTTGAATCTACATTAAATAATTTGTATGATTATTATGATAGATGTTTTGCTTCTAGTAGTATAACTTTTGTAGTTAGTTCTTCTTCTGCTACTTCTAAAGGTAAGGGTAAGAGTAAATTTGATGATAGAACATTTAATTTACTTGCACAAATTCAATCCAAAAAACCTAGGACTAATCAACTAAATGAATTAAATTGGTATAACCAACAAGATTCCGAGTCTTCTACTTCTTCACTAGATATTTTACAATGGTGGATAGACCATGAACACACATATAGTATTTTTAAATATATGGCTAAAGATCTACTAACTCCTCATGTCTGTACAGTTGCTTCTGAAAGTGCATTTTCTACAAGTGGCACGGTTCTAACTGATTACAGGAATCGCTTGAAGCCCAATTCGTTAGAGATGCTCGTTTGCACTGAAGACTGGCTGAAGGCTGAAGATAGGACACAAGGAAAAGAATTATCTATGTCCACAAGTGGGAGCAACTCGTTGGAAGAACAACAACAACAACAACAGTAGTAACCATAATAAAGAATTCACGACCAACAACAACAAGTCAACAACAACAAATTGAAGGCCATCAAATTGAAGACAATTGTAAATAAATAAAAAATTGTATTAAATCCTTGCTTGTTATTTCAAATTAGGAAAATTGAAGTAAATTAAAATTGTATATAAGAAATATGTTAGTGTATAAAAAAAATTTGTGAAATCTTTATTTCTTATTAAAAATTGTGAAACTTGTATAACTTGAAATCATATGAATAATATATCATTTTCTTTTTGGCAATTTCACTCTTTCAATCTTATCATTATTATTATTACGATTTTTAATGTTTATTATTAATTTTTTTAAGTAAAAAAAAAACCCTATCTAAATGGGCCAACCCGCGACCCCACCCGAACCGACCCGGGTTGGACCCGAAAGGGTTCACGGGTTGGGCTGGTCGCGAATTCAGCTCTTCGACTCGGCCCGGCCTGGCCCGGTTAAGCCTCCAACCCGACCCGAACCGAACCAAGTCAACCTCCAACCCGGGCGTGTCCGATCCGACCCGGGCCGGTCGACCTGAATGCCAACCCTACCCCCTTTCAACTGATCAAACAAATCATCAATCCTGGGCAGCGGATACCGGTTCTTCACAGTCACACTGTTTACTTCCCGATAATCCATACACAGTTGATGACTACCATCCTTCTTGTTGACAAAAAGGATTGGAGCACCCTAAGGCGAAACACTGGGTCTGATGAACCCTAAATCAAGCAAATCCTGAATCTACACCTTAAGCTCTGCTAACTCAACCGGTGCCATCCTGTAGTGACTCTTCGATATAAGGTCGTACCCGGCTGAACTTCAATACCGAACTCCACATACCAATCAGGAGGTAAGCCAGGAAACTCCCCTGGAAAAACATCCAGGAAATCCCGTACTACTAGAGGCGCAGCCTCACAGCAATTCCATCGCACAAACCTCCTGATCAACTATAGCTCGACCAAGGGAAGATTCTCCGGCATTGAACTCAAACTCTGCGAGATCTGGAATTCGGAACACAACTTTCTTGGCACGACAATCAATAATGGCATGGGTTTCACCCAACCAATCCATACCTAGAATCACGTCGAATCCTGAATTCCCAATTACAATCAAATTGGCTTTGAAATCTGCGCTACGCTACCAATAATTATGGGACACTGCCTGCACTCTCGGAAAAAATGACAGCTCCACCACCTATCACAATGTTCCAAGCCTCAGACATGCTGCTACACTCCAACTGATGGCGAGTCACAAATTGAGAGGAGACAAAAGAATGGGTTGCCCAGGAATCAAAAAGAACATGAGTAGGGAAAGAGCAAACAAGAATAATACCTAAGATAGAATCAAAAGGCAAGGAAACAAAGAATGGTTGAACAGGGGTAAGGAAAAACAATGCAGAAAGATAACATGAAGAAACAAATGCAAGAGGAAAGAAAAGAAGCAAAAGAAGGACAATAAAATAACAAAACAATAAAAGCAAAATATACCTGCAACAACACCTTCAGCTGACTCCGCATTTGCAGCAGTCGGGTTGAAAGCTTGATCTCTCATCAGAACAGCGGTCCTCTGACCTGACAATCTGGCCCTGAGGAAGAAGCGGTGGCCTAACTGGACCACGAGTTGGGGCAACCTGCTGAATTGGACCCCTGGCTGAAAGAGCCAAATGCTGCTGTGGCTACGGACAATCCCAAACTGAATGATCAGCAGAGCCACACCTAAAGCATCGGCAGCTGACACGAAAACAGTTCTTGCGCTCATGCCCAGACACCTGGCAGAAGTCACAAAAACCACCCCTCGGGAAACCAGCAGAAGGGTACGGAGCTGCTCTGATAGGATGGGCGGAAATAGGCCTCCGAGCAGGACCACTAGAAGGCCTAACAACAACAGAGGAGTGCGGAACAGTCTGTTGAGAAAGAGCCAAACTACCACGAGCGTGCTCCTGAGCACGAGCTGCCTTAAGAGCTTCTGCATAAGTACGCAAGCGAAGGGAGACAAGCTGCACCCTAATCTCACGCTCAAGCTCGAAAATGAATCTACGAGCCCAGTTCTTCGTTCGCCACAAGAACGGCTGAAAAGCGACTGAGTCTAGTAAATTCAGCTACGTACTCATCTACAAACATGGAGCCCTGTTTCAAGAAAATCTGATGTACAACATTGCAACATTGCATGGACAATATGTAACAAAATTCTATTACTAGAAATTATGACCAACCTGTTTTAGGGCCAAGAATTGTTGCTCCAACTCCACTCTAGTGCTGCTAGGAAAAAACTTCTCCAAAAAGCCCCCTAGTGAAAGTAGCCCAAGTGATCGGTCTTTCGAGTCTTTCGGACTCGGACCTCCACCAAATATGAGCCCAGTCCCCCAGCTGGATGGCAACCACATCCACTCGATCTGCATCTGCAACTCTAGCTACCAAAAGCAATTTCTCTGTCCGAATCAATCACTGTTCAGCCTCCAAAGGCGTCTCAGTGCCTGAAAACCTGTTGGGATGCAGCCTCATGAAGTCCGTGACTGTACCCGAACGGGAAGGAAGAGCTGCCTATATAAGCACAGCGAGCGGCAGAACTCGAGCGGCTTCCAGAGCAGCCATCACCAAATCACTATGGTTCTGCTGCATATTGATCAAGCGCTCAAGCACAGCGGTGACAGCCTCAAGCCCAGGCTGATCATCCAAGATATGAGAAGAACCTCTACGAGCCATAGTCTGCACAAAATCATAAACAATTAGCATCCAGATAAAAGTTGATAATAATTATTTCATTTATGCATGCATGGTTGGTGAAATATTGAGCCGATCCCAGTTCGAGCCAAGCTTGTCTAATATATCAGTTAAACAAATACATTAGCCAAACCTGGGCTCTGATACCACTAAAAACCTTTTCACACCCTGCTTCCCAAAAAGAAAATACGGAATACGGATACGTGACTAAGTCCAGCGAATGATTTTCATCATCCATAAGCTGTTCAGAATCTTTACAACATCTCACAGAAATAATCAGAGTTGGAAGCCAAAAAAGTCAACCACATATGCATAATCGAATCAAATATACCAACAGAAATTTACTTGAAACCAAAATATAATATAATTCTAAATAAATCAGATCTAAATAAGTCAATAATATCAAGAGTGATATTGCCCAAATACAAATAAATCCAAGTATCAAATACAATTGTTCAAATAAGCAACAGAAATAATAATAATAAATGCAAACAAAACTCCAGCACTAATATTTCATATCACCAACACCATCTGGTACCTGTTCTCCAAAATCTGCAATTTAACAATTGCAGGAATAGGAAAAAGAAAACAACTCCCGTCAATGCAAGTTACGGGCCGCTTGTAGTGCAGGATACAAGTACATGGGATAAATAACAAATATAAAATAACAACAGAATAAACATAGCATGGTATAGGCATATGAACAAAAATGTAATAACTAACATGAATCAAGAAAACAAATCAGATAGCATGGTATACTAACAGATACAGATAACATGTGTTAATTGTCAAGTGTCAGATGGTATGCAGACAAATATTCAGATGATAGTGTCAGATGATAGTCCGACAGATAACAAATAATCAGATAACAGATGTCAGATAACAAATACAGATAACAGATAACATATATCATGTTCTTATAAGTCTTGTGTGATTACTATCTAGGTAGCACTTCATGCGCCCCAACTTTTATCACATGGTTGCTACATTCAAACAGTTGTATTGTTTAGCTTACCAGTATTTTACAGATTATGGATGATATGAGTTGGTATACATATATCATTCGCTGGGCCTCAGTTATGTACTTGTGTTTTTGTATAACAGGAAGCGGGGCGTGACATTTCGTATTTCTAAAGGCTTCACCGACCAAAGGTGTAGTCAGATTTGGGAATGGAGGAAATTTTTTGCCATGGTATATTGTATTAGGTTTCGAAGGCAATCACAAATTAAATACCAATGTTCTAAAAAGCGCTAGGCGGTAGTCGGGCGGCCGATGGGGGCCTAGTGCCTAGACCTTATAATCGGAAATTAAGCGGCTAGGCGGTAGGTGATTTTTTAAATTTATTTATTTATTTATTTATTTATTTATTTATTTATTTATCGATCTTTTGGGTTTATTTTTTTGTTACCCCTTTTTACTTTTTATTGCTACTCATTCTTACTATTGAACTTTTTCTCTTTGCAATTGTAGGATGGGCTTCACATAGTCAAATCGGTGTATTATTGTATCGGTGAACATTAGGACTCTATCTTCTCCATATCCGATGTAAACCACATTGTGGCTACTCATAAAAGAATACAAGTTCTAAAGAGAGAATAAATGTAAAGTTGATAGATGAAGTCATGATATGCTTGATAACGATGAACAGCTTCAACTAATAACCACACTTAAATCAGATAACTTCCTCCCATCTTATGACATACTGTTCCATACTAAGTGGATTGGCCATCCATAGATTGCTTTGGAAAGATATGTAGATTTGGGTGATATTTTAGGAGCTGAAAATAGAAGATGAATAAATAGCTTCACTAATGAGGTAAAGCATACTACTTATAATTTGGTAGACTGATTGAGCCTTGAAGTTGTTGGCACATGATACTTTTTATAAACTTCCCCCTTTGGTGCATAACTTCACTTATTCGGCTGCGTTAGTGATATTAAAGTCCATACTTGTAAGTTTTAACATGATTGCTATGAGAGTGCGAATACATGTCAAATTATGCAAGATAAAAAAAAGACTAAAGATATGCTTAAATTTTATTAGGAGGAGAAAGTGAGAGCGGTGGGTTTTTTTTACTTTTTTTTAATTACTTAAGGCGAGAGCGGTGGGTTTTTATTTACTTTTTAAAAAAAATTACTTAAAGCCTAAGCGGGTCCAGTCCTCCTAGACCCGCCTAGACCGATTAAACGCCGCCTAGGTCCGATTTTAGCCGCCTAGAACTCATTTCCAATTTTCATAAATACCTAGGCCCTAGTCGAGGCGTTGGGAGGCCGCCTAGCGCCTAGGCGGCCGCCTAGGCCGCTTTTTAGAACATAGTGGAAAATTACAAAAATATCGAAACCAAGCCATGGATCCATGCAAAAATAATAAATCGTGTTTAGGACTTATACCTTAAAGATGGTTCTCTTGTCTCCACATATACTGATCACAGCACTGCAATATTGCAGTGCCTCTACAGTATCCACATGAACGGAACAAAAATGGCTTTCCCTCCGACAGGGGTGCTAGCTGCGAAAAGGGGATGTTTCTCCTCACGATCTCTCTCTCTGACTTTCTGTGACGGCTAGGATTTTTTACGTGTTGATTTTCCACAGATACATATCATATATATAGGTGTAGAAAACCAATCCAAAGAAAGTAATGAGGTTGTTGGGCACACAATCTGACCTATGTCAGATTCGTGTGTGGGCCTTTAATCTTTATTTAGCCCATTTAATCTAATTAAATGTCCAACCAATGTCAGGAGTCCAAGTCTTACTTGGATTCCTAATTAAATTCATCTTATGAATTTAAATCCCAATTTCGATTCATTTTAAGTGTGTGATCCTATAGGTTCTCATTACGTTGACAGTAATACTAAAATAATATTCTAATATTACAAACAATGAGCGGTATCTAGCAATACATCACTGCTACTAAAGTAACAGGAATGTCAGTGATTTGACATAACCTATCCGTGACCAATGTTACCATGTAGTCTAGTCCATTTGTCCAGATATATTAATTGACCACAAGTCATAGAGCATGTGCACTTGTATAGTTCAATCTTTGGTTGCTTGATGTCCGAGCAGACTTACTAAAACAAATGAGATCAATATCTCATATTGACTCATTTGAGCATGGCCATTGTTGCTGCTAATTTCGGCGTGGGAGCAAACTGATGTATTTGTGGATTCTTTTGGAAATGAATAAGGCAAAAATGTTGACTTTTGGCTGGCCTTTGACTGTTTCTTACTGCTACCGTTAACCTGCAAAAAGTTCGATACATCGGAATGGATCCTGACGACGAACCCTCCGACGCTCAAGTCAGTAATCAGGAAGATTATGAAATAGTGCTTTGTGGGAAAAAATATTGATTACCTTTTTATGATGGGGGAAGAGGGGTATTTATAGCCGCCTTTAGAGACAGTTTAGAGATAATCACTTATCTCTATGTCTCGGTGTTTTGGATAAGAAATAGAATTTTAACTCGTTTCATGATAAGAGAGACGGTTTAAACCGCATCTTAGAGATAATCAAGAATTTGAATTACTCTTTAAATATCTCAGTTGATTTGTAACGGGTTGCCACCTATACCCACTAGGATAGATTTATTTTTGGGTTACCGGGCTTTGAAAAAAGACCCAGTTCCCATTTCTGACCCGTTTGTGGTGGAAATTACTGTTTTACCCCTAGGAGCTTTAAGATTCGTGTCCGATTTGAACGGTCTCAATTTAATCCCATTTTAAACTATATCACGAGCTCCCCACTCCTGAAGACTGAGTTTGACAGCCTTTGGAGAGTAGTTTTCTTGTTTTAATGGCGTACGAGATTTTGTCGGAGTTCTTAGGAGCCTTAGAATCACACACAGGGTTTAACATCACTTAATTGAGTTTGTACAACACTCGGATTTGTTTGTGGAATTTCCTGGATCTTCCAATAATTTTTTTCAATTTTTTAATCATTTTTTCGAATCATTATTCAACTTGCGAAGTAACAATCTATTTTCAAAAGATATCAATTAATCATTCTAATTAATAATTGTTTTTCTAGGAGTTCAAAAATATTTTTTTTGAATTTATAATTGTTTTTTAGGATTTTTTGATTATTTTTAAAGAATTTTAAATCATTTTTTTCACAATTTTTAAATAATTAATTCAAATTAATAATTAAAATAAAAGAATTAATCAAATAATTATCGACGTGGCGCAATCTGGAGTGTCGATCACGTCTTCGCGTGTTTTTCTGAACAATCGGACGGCTGGCGTTGTTTGACTGGTCACCGCTTCAACGCGCGAATGGAGGTCGGTGGCAAGAGCGCTCGGCGCCACTTGCCGAACATCGTCGAGATCTCAGTGTACTGACACGTGGCAGATCTAACGTCAGTGTAAAGAAAGCTCGGTGCCATTTACCGAATCTCGTCGACACCTCAGCGTGCTTACACATGGCAGATTTGATCGTTGTCAAAAGAGCTCGGTGAGAGTTGCCGAGGTCGAGAAAGGCTTCGAGAAGTCAACACGTGGAGATGTTGACCGTTGACCATTGACTAGTCAACGCTATTTCTCCCATTTCGACGTCAGTGATAAGAACGCTCGGCTTAAGATGCCGATGTCTAGGGAGACTTCGAGAAGGAGACACGTGGAGATAGTTGACCATTGACTGTTGACTATTCAACGTCATTTCTCCAATTTCGATGCCGGTGAAAAGAATGCTCGGCGTGAGCTACCAAAGTCTAGGGAGACTTCGAGGAGACGACACGTGGAGTTGTTGACCGTTGACCAGTTAACGCCATTTTCTCCAATTTCGACATCAGTAACAAGAATACCCGGAGAGAGCCGCTGAGGCCGAGAGAAACTTCAAGGGGACGACATGTGGAGTTGTTGACCGTTAACCGTTGACCAGTCAACGCCATTTCTCCAATTTCGACGTCGGTGAAAAGAATGCTCGACGTGAGCTGTCGAGGTCTAGGGAGATTTCAAGGAGACGACACGTCGAGATTTTGACCATTAACTAGTCAACGCCATTCTCCAATTACGACGTCGGTGACAAGAATGCTCGGAGCCACTTGCCGAAGTAGAGAGAGGCTTCGAGGAGGTGACACGTGGAAATTTTGACCGTTGACTGTTGACAAGTCAACGCCATTTCTCCAATTACGGCATCAGTGACAAGAATGCTCGGAGCCGAAGTCAAGAGAGGCTTTGAAGAGGCGACAAGTGGAGATTTTGACCTTTGATCGTTGACTACTCAATGCCATTTCGCCAATTACGACGTCGGTGATAAGAATGCTCGGAGCCACTTGCCGAAGTCGAGAGAAGCTTCGAGGAGGCGACACGTGGAGATTTTGACCATTGACCGTTGACCAGTCAACGCCATTTCTCCAATTACGGTGTCGGTGACAAGAATGCTCGGCATGAGCTGCCGAGGTCTAGGAAGACTTCGAGGAGGTGACAAGTGTAGATTATGATCGTTGACCGTTGACCAGTCAACTCATTTCTTCAATTACGGTGTCGGTGAGAAGAGTGCTCGGAGCCACTTACCAAAGTCGAGAGAGGCTTCGGGGAGGCAACACGTGGAGATTTTGACCGTTGGCTGTTGACCATTCAACGTCATTTCTCCAATTACGGCGTCGATGTCAAGAATGCTCGGCACTACATGTCGAAGTCGAGAGAGGCTTCGAGATCACGACACATGGTGTTGTTGACTATTGACCGTTGACCAGTCAAGTGTCTTTTGGGTTCCCCATCCTTCTTTCATTTTATGCTAAATGGGCCAGGCCTTTGCATTTTTGGAGGCTTTTAACCTTGGGGAGTGTGCCAACTACTTCCCTATCTATAAAACTTCACCCCTCTCACTCGCTCATTCTTTAAGTTTTTACTCAGGCGAGTAACGGGAGCTTCCGACGAAGATTTTCTATTTCTGGTGAACTTTTCCGACCGAAGTTGTCAAATCAAGGTAATTCTTAGATTACTTAATTTACTTTTAGCGAATGTCTAGCGTCACTTCGGGGCAAGATACGTCCCCCATCGTCACCATTGAGCCGACCTCTAATCAAGCTCCTGCATTCGATAAGGGTAAGGCCATAGTAGGGACTTCTTCGGCAGTGATGGAGACCATTGTTGACAGAGAACGAAAGAATGGGGGAGTTCGGCAGGCTGCCCGGGCCCCTGACAGGGCTTCATTGAGTTCGAGAACTTCCGGATGATCTAGCCGAACATATTGTGTATGATCGGGGGCCGGGACTTCGAGGAGAACGCGGCTCGAGAGACTTCAGAGGCCGAAGACACCATCTCCATACTCAACAAAAAGGATTTAAAGTTAATTCGAGAGTGTTTTCTGATCCCGAGTGAATTCGACCTGATGCTGCCTGGGCCCGGGGCGAGGGCCAATTTGCCGATGTCGATTGATATTTGTTTTTGGCCTGTCGATGCCTTCTTAGCCAGTGTTCGAATACCGCTCCATCCTATTGTTGCCGAAGTATTGCGATGGTACCGGGTCAGCCCAGTCTAGTATATCCTGAACGTTTGGAGGCTTATCAATGGGTTCATCCTCCATTGTCAAGCAGTGAACTTCAAGCCACGGTTGAGTGTGCTGTAGACTTGTACCAGATCCATCAGCAACACAAGACGGAGTTTAGGTACTATCTGCCTTCGAGGCATGGGGCAAGGCTCGTCAGCTGCCTAGACTCGATCAAGAATTGGAGGTACAAGTTCTTTCAGATCTGAAGTCGAGAGTCGTGGAATATTCCGACTACTTGGGTCAAGGAGGTTTTGAAGTGGGCGAAGGAGAGCCCTGTTCTTAGCCCGAGGAAACGGAGATGGTCCAGATGCTCCTTGATCGACTGAAGCTCGTTTGGAAGGACTTGATAGAGGAGGTGCACTTCAGGGGGGGTCTCAGCCTGATAAACCCTAGTATGCTTTTATTCTTTTGGTTTAGCACCCCTTTCTTTTTTTTTCTTTTTTTTTGACTTAGTCGAATCTTTATTTGTCCTTATCTTCGGCGAATTTACTTCTTTGCAGAGTCGATGGATTTTGATGACATGCTTGCGGGGCTTGGCATTCTGAGCAGCAAGGCCCCTGCCGGTAGGAAGAGGAAGAGGGTGGCCACGAAGATTTCTTCGCCAAAGGTGAAGACAACTGCTGCCGCCGCAGAGCACTCCTCAAATGAGGTTGCGGTGGTTTCGAAGCTGGCTACTTTAGCAGCTCTGTCAGCCTCCGTTGGTACATGGCCTTCCCCATATCGGCGGCTTTGGCCTTGGAGGTCCCTCCTAACTACTGAAGCTGAGGAGTTCTTGACCGAGGAGCATAAGAAGATTTGTGTCCCTGACTGGCAAGTCAAGAAGACCAACGAATTCCTTGGCGATTTGTCTTCTTGAATGCAAGTGATTCAGCATCTTGCCACGCCGAAGGACAAGGCTGCTATGGAGGCAGGGACCATTGGTGACGACGCGCTCGAAATCGCTCGAGCTACCATGTTGGTAAGTTTTCTATCGTCTTTGAACCTTTTCTTTTTTACTGAGTGCTGGTGTTTTTCTCGCTCAAATGACTGGGCTTTGCTTCTCTTGCAAATCACTTGCCACATCGGGTATCAGATGGAGAAGGTGACCGAGCAAGAGAAGGAGATGAAGCTCGAGTAAGAGAGAGCTCGGGCTGACAAAGCTAGGATCGCGAAAGACCTCGAGCAATCGAGGATTCAAGCCGAGATGAATACTTTAAGGGTGGAGCACCTCGAGGCCATTGTCGCTAAGCTAGAGGAGGACAATGCTCGGTTGGTGAAGGAGCAGGAGCTCACTGCGAAGGAGAAGGAGGAAGTAATCGCGGCTGCGAAGATAGCTGTCCAGGTTGGCACGTGACTTGGGCGAGCTCGGGCCGGTTTGGCCACTTAGGTGGGCCGGTCCGGGCCCAAACTTGATTTAGGTGGCCCATCCAACCCGTGAACCCTTTAGGGTTCAAGCCGGGTCGGGCCGGGTCGATCCGCGGGTTGGCCCGTTTATATAGGTAGGTTTATTTTTTTTTGTAGCTTAAAATAATAATAATAATAATACTAAGTAACTAATAATACTAATAAACATTAAAAATCGTAATAATAATAATAAGATTGAAAGAGTGAAATTGGCAAAAAGTTTTGAAATATTATTCATATGAATTTAAGTTATACAATTTTCATAATTTCTAATGAAATGAAGAATTCAATTCACAAATAAGTTTTATACAATAGCATATTTCTTATATACAATTTTAATTGACTCCAATTTTTCTAATTTAACATAACAAGCAAAGATATAATACAATTCCTAACGTGTCGGTCGAGTTGCTATTACAAGCAAAGCAGCTATTGTTGTTGTTGTTGTTGTTGTTGTTGTTATTCTTCCGGCGAGTTGCTCCCACTTGTGGACGTTGATAGTGCTTTCTCTTGTGTCCTATCTTCAGTCTTCAGCCAGTCTTCTGTGCAAACGAGCATCTCTAACGAGTCGGGCTTCAAGCGATTCCTGTAATCAGTTAGAACCATGCCACTTGAAGAAAATGCACTCTCAGAAGCAACTGTAGAGATAGGAGGAGTTAGTAAATCTTTAGCCATAATTGACAAAACACTAAAAGTGTGTTCATGGTCTTTCCACCATTGTAAAATATCTGGTGGAGAAGTAGAAGGCTGAGAATCATGTTGGTTATATCAATTTAATTCATTTGGTTGATTAGTCCTAGGTTTTTTTGATTGAATTTATTCAAGTAAATTAAATGTTCTATCACCAATTCTACTTTTACCCTTATCTTTAAAAGTACCAGAAGAAGAACTAACTACAGAAGTTGAACTACTAGAAGCAAAACGTCTATCATAATAATCATACAAGTTATTTAACGTAGATTCAAACTGAACTAAAAATGTAGCGCAATCAATTACTAATTCTACATTTTCCCCAAGTAATGCAAAAAATATTTCTATCAAACTCGTCGTACCTTCTAATTTGATACGAGGATCCATAATGGTAGCAACACAAATCAACATAGGAGGAAAATAATACTTCAAAAAATTTTTGTATGCAGGTTTTACAATCTCACGAACATTGATATCATTTAACATTTCATTAAATATTTGCATCATGCTAACTGATTCAATAAAAATGCTACTAGAAGTAAATTCATATGTTTTTGAAAATTTTAAAGTTGCGGTTTTAAAAGGTTCTAAAAATTTCAACAAAGATTCGGCAAAAAACCAATCGGGGAGAGTCATTTCAAAATTCTGCATTATTTTGCGATACAAAAATCATTTACAACTGCTTTATATTCGGTAACAATATTTAGTAAATCAAAAGTAGAATTCCATCGGTGTCTAACATCCTTTGGAAATCTTCTAAAAGGTACATTTCTAACCCTACACCAAGCTTTCCATTCTTGTAATATGCTTGGACTTAATGCAATGAAATGTACACAATTTCTAATTTTAACTATATATGGATCAGCTATTTTTAATGCATCTTGAACACATAAATTTATATTATGACATGCACATCTAACATAAAAAATATTGTCAGATGGAGGGTTTAATACAGATTTTAAAGTAGTAATTACTACATTATTGTTAGATGCATTATCAAAACTAATACACATAATTTTATCGCGAAATGAAAAATATCACAAATTTCTATAATACGATTTGCTATGTCAGCGCCACTATGGGGATACGGCAACGCCGCAAGTGATATGATTCTTTTTTGAAGAATCCAATCATTGTCGATCCAATGACAGGTTATTCCCATCGTTGGAATATTGTTGACACTCGTCCAACAATCCGAAGTTAAACTAACTCTACAAGTTAAACTCCATAAAATTGCAATCAAAGCGTCCTTCATTTTGATGTACATTTTAAAACAATCCGATTTGCAAGTATTTCTCGGAATTATTCTAAAATGAGGATTTAAGGCCGTTTGATTAAAATTTTCCAAGTCCTTACTCTCGGGATAGGAAAATGGTAACTCTTTCTTAATGACTAATCGGGCCATTTCCCGATGAACATAACTCTTCGGGATCATAAGGGTGGCTATCAACTAGACCGGTCCTAGGGTTGATTTTTTGTTGGCCTTGTAGGTCAGCAAGAAGGTCTTTATGGTTATGTTGGATGTGTCTACTAATTGTACCGGTGCCGTCACCCCTCTTGAATTTGTATGTTTTACCACATGTTTTACAAACTTTCAAACCTATAGCCGGAGTATGTTCGTCCGGAATATAATCGTAAAACTTATGCCAATCACTAGTTTTACCTCTACTTTTTCTACTACTACGGGGTTGTGTGTTTCGGTTAGTTGTTGTTGTTGTTCTTCTTCTTCTAATTGTATGTTACCTACAACCTCGTCGTGTGTACCCCATTGTTGGGTAGGAGGATCATGGTACTCTTGGGCGGGCTCACTAATTGGACAATTGGTGGCCTACGGGAAGAGGAGGAAGAATCTTGCCCGCTACCGCGTGATCTAGACATAATGTAGTAATGTACTAATGTATGTAAAAAAAAATACACAATGTAGGAATGGTGAATTATAAAAAAAAATCTAAAAAACAAGATGGTTGAGATAGAGAAGACAAAAAAACCAACAATAATTTTAACTACAACGCAAAAAAAATATAACGAGAGAGGTATGAAATTTTGATACCGTTCACCGTGAAATACGCGTATGTAAAATAAACCGTAAAAATAAGAATAGAATAGAACTAGAAAGAAGCGCTTTGCCAATTCCGCAATTGAAGAGTTGAGGAGAGCTTGAAAGAGATTTGACGAGGGTTGAAGAGAGTTGAAGACGTTGAAGACGTTGAAATTTGATTTCGATACGATCGAAAATTGATCGTGTATATGACTCGTTGTAGACTTGCTTGTTGAATACTACAATTGTTGAAAAATTCATTAGAAATGATGTATAATAGTAGAGAGAGTAAGAAAGTAAGGTCTGATTTTTTAGGAGATTTTTGGGGGGTATTTATAGGATAAAAATGTGGAAAAAAAACCAAAAAAAACAAAAAAAAACCAAAAAACAGCTAAAAGAGCCGTTATTGGGCTCTGTTGAACAGTGCGCCCAACGGGCCGTTGACCCTCGGGTCAACGGTCGACCCGTAACGGGTCGAACGTTCGACCCGTATGGGTCCAACCGGTCGTAACTCGCGGGTCGACCTACGGGTTGGCAGCGGGTTGGATAGTTTTTAACGGGTTCGCGGGCCGGGTTAGGCGGGTTAAATTTCGCGTTTTCTTCGACCCGGGTCAACCCGTTACTGTACATGGGTTCGACCCGAACCCGCCAAACTCTTAATCGGACCGGGTTCAATGGGCGGGTTGCGGGTGGGTCGTCGGTTGACCCGGCCCAGTTGCCATCCCTACCAAAATTTTTGCCTTCAAATGCATCTCAACACAGTAATAACACGAAAATTTAAAAACTTTTTATTGCCAAATAGAGTTATTACATCATTGATTACAACCAATGTCATGTTCTTGACAAGAATACAAATTGCATAAACTTAGTACATCTTATTACAACATACATCACTCCTTTTGTAAAGTTAACAACTTCTCTCTCTCACTGGCAGTCGACGGCTCACTGCCGAAGCTTTTGTGAACGGTCAATCTGCTTCCCTCGGACTTGCTCCTCAGCTTGAGTCTTTTGTTGCGTGACTCTGATATCTCTGCACCTGCTCGAAAGGTAGAATCGGTACCTAAAAGGTGGGGAACATCAGTACTTAGACTGACGCAATACTGATAATAACAGCTATCCTCCAAACTGGCAATCACAACCCATCTTGAATGGAAAAGGAAACGTGCATCCTAAATTATGTAGTGCTCGTGTATGCCATGATCTAACAATGAAATGTACCAATCACAAGCCTATTCTAAAGCAAGCAAGACTTGGGAATCTGGATCCGCATGCATCCCATACTACATTCATTCCAGACCCAAGCATAGCTTAATCTAATGCGCGAAATAAGAATGCACCCGATGCACCTCCTCTAATACAATTCAGTTGGGAACGTATGCATCCCATACTACATACTTTCCCAAAATCAACTTCGATGGAAACGTATGCATCCCATACTACATACTTTTCAAGGAGTTCGCCTCTCCTGATTGTAGGGTTCAATCCCTCGCCATGCATCCTATCCTTGTACTCATCCAGTTCCCAATAGATTGTCCGTTGCCCAAGGAGGTTGCAACTGGACGATTTAGTTCCGCCACTGCAGTACCTAAGTGGTGGTCATAGCTGCCACTTCGTATCCGCACATGGACCTCCTCAAAAAGCTGCATTGAATCTGGTCGCCCGACCGATTGATTCCCCATGTCCACCTATGGACTGACGTATGCGTGTTCACCCCTGATCGGGTTATGAACTTATATATATACCAAAACAAAAAACCCCCGTGCATAGGGACGTGAGCACCTCTGGAGGTCATATCCTCCTAGCCTCCCGTACCTTACTCCGGCAAAGCTTTGTGAATTAACAGATCGAGATATGAGCCGAGGACTCAATCTATGAGTGCCGAAAACGTATCCCTACAACTGGAAGGTACAACACCGACTATGGTTTACTAGGACTAATGCAATATCCCAAACCTCTTAATATGTCATTCTAACCCCGGCCTTACTCTAATTGCTTTGGGTTAAGATAAAACTGCTTCCACACTTGCTTATCAACCTCTGGTCCTGGTGATACCGGTTCGGTTCGCCACTTCCCCGGCTTGGAATTGTCCAGCATTCCGACCTACATTCGCCGCTGCCCCGGCTGTAAATGTATGTTCACCCTCGTGAACTTATAATAATGGCACAGCTCGGATGTCCTACGCTTCGGCGGAAGTTTATAATGTAGGGTTGACAGGTGCAGGGTATCCCTTACCCTAGTGACTAACTCGAGTCACACATCCCACTCTGGAAGTCAACAACCACAATAACAGATATCAACCATCCTTAGACAAGAGTCATCAACTCTGATAGTATAAAAGGGAAAATGTCCTCACAATACATAGTCAAAACCAAGGACTAGGCGACCTACGGGGTTTCTGCCCGAATCTTAAAATGGTCATAACTCTCTTGATACAACTCCAATTGGAGTGTACGAGCCTAATCCGGAAAGGTAAGATCCTAGGCTACAACTTTCTAGTTGATCATGAACTTAAATCCAATCATCTAGCTCCCCAAAATAGCCTCTCAAGCCTCAGCGTGCGTGCTTCCTGTGCACGGGCTACACCTTACCGGTAGCACAAAACGCTACTCGTTCATCAGAACGTCACAAAACCAAGTCCTATAGAAGGGTGTGGGTGTCCTCAACAACTCTCTAGGTTGTCATGAGTCGAAATTATACCCATAGATCATTCTAACACACCCATCTTTCACAATTGCACCAAGTCACACACTAGGTCTTTCTAAACCAGAGCACTCAGATCCATTCTAGTTATCTGTCCAGTATTAAAAAAATCACAGTAAATCAACCCTTTACTGGAAATGCCTCAAATAGGTCTTGTTGGAAAGATCTAGATGTCTACTACAAATCTCTAACGAATCAGGTTCTCAAATTGTTCTCTTAATGACTCTCAAATGCCCAATCTCTACATGGTATCAAAACTGGCTGAAACCAGCACAGTGCAAACTCATAAAATCGTATTAAATTCCATACTTGTCCAAATGACATAAATTTTATGGTGATGAAACTAGAGATCAAAATAAACAACATGCAAAGACCTAATGTCAAAACACCAAGTATATAGTGAGTTCTCTATATTTCAATCAAGCATAGAAAGTCATCATGTTCTCCAGTTCAGCTTCATCTACTGATTAAAGGACAATTTTTATCAAGCCTATAAACTCGTCCAAACATTGTCTTGATTTTTGTATAGAATCTAGATGCATGCAGAAGTCTAGGGTAAATATTTCAGATCAAGAACATGCTCCAATAAATTAGGAAAATTCCTACAACAGCAGTCATTCTGTTAAACAACTATTGATTCTGCCTTACGACACAGTTTCACCTTACGATTTTATTAAAATATCAAATGGCCTCAGAAAAATCCAAAATAAATTACCAACTATTTACACATGTATTTTACCAAAACCCTAAAATTTCATGGTCTAACTCTTTGTAGTTTGTTCTCGAAAAAATCAACAAAATGGCATTCTGAACCAGTTTTTTAGTTTCAGTTCTGATTTCATCATTCAAGCTCTTAGATGTTCATCCTAGCACATCCTATTATACATGCATGCAAAAAAACCAATTAAAAGACATAAAAGAAGGTTTAGAGAAACACCCCACCCTTGGTTGCTGTAGAGGAATGGATCTTCTCAAGCTTTTCCCTTTGGAAATCCCTCCTTGAGACCTTCTTCTTCACTTTCTCTTCTTCCTTTCTTTTTATCTCTTGGAGGAGTTCTGAAATTTCCAGAGCAAGGAAAGGGAATGAAGTGGAGAAATGAAGGAGAAGAAAAGGGGATATGGGCCGGTTTTGGGGCTAGGGGGGTAGGGTAGGCTAGTGGGTTGTTTTGATCAAAACCATGGCTTCTTGCCCATGGTTTTGTGGTTGTTGTGTGGATGCCCATCTTAAGTTAAATGTGTCCCTACGAGTGTGAGACGAGAGGTTTATCGAGCGCACATAATATATATCCACTGTAGTATCATACAGTGTGATATTTGCATAGGCGTCGTACCGAAAACTAGCGTTTATACTAGTATCGGTCATTCTTGCTCTCGTGCATCTTTTAGAATGCAATCCTCCCCTGAACAATCCTGTAACCCTAACCACACACCACGATAGCAAAATCAACCCATAATACTGCAATCAAGTGCATGCATACGGATAATATATATATATATATAGACACACACACACCACAATAGCAAAATCAACCCATAATACTGCAATCAAGTGCACGCATACGGATAATATATATATATATATATATATATATATATATATATATATATATATATATATATATATATACACACACACACATATATATATATTCAGGTATCGTACAATACGGGGTGTTACATCACTCTCTCCTTAGAATCGTTCTATCCCCAGAACGACGCTAGGGGCACAAATAGCAGACGATCCTCAATGATCAGAAGATACTTTTCTGGACCATCACCAATTCCTCGAGGAACACCCTCGAAACTTATTCTTAAAGTGCTTAATACCGGCTCCCAAGCCTTAAGTGCTCAACGCACTCCTCCATCTTGGAGATCAATCTCATCATGTTGATCATTTTGGGGCATACCGCATCCCGTATCCACTGTACTGGGGATGAATCACCTTGGGGTGTGTTGCTCTCGTTTTGGACTACTGGAGATCAATCCCTCTTCATCAAACTTTCTGGGGTCTATTGCGTCCCATGTTCTGAAAATACTAGAGAATATCTCGCTCTACGGATTATTCTGGAGCCCTCACCACGCGAACTCCTCATGAGTTTTGCTATCGTCCCAAACTACTGGAGATCATTCCTACTCCACAGAGCAATTTGGGGCCTATTTTGTCCCTTGATTGGAATGCTAGGGAATATCTCTCTTTGCGGATTTTCTGGAGCCCCCTATTCATCCTTGAATTTCTTCGTGGGTACTACTTTCATCCTCGGAATACTGGAGATCAATTCCTACTCCACAGATCATTCTGGGATATATGTCATACCTCGTTCGGAATACGGAGGAACGTCTCGCTCCTTGGATCGTTCTGGAGTCAACGTCCCACTATCCTAATTTTGTATGCTGCTCTCGTCCTTGGAATAATGGATACCAATCCCTACTCCACAGATCATTCTGGGACATAATTTATCCCCCGTCTAGAATACTGAGGAATTTCTCACCCCATGGATCATTCTGGAGTCAACGTCACACACGACTTTCCCATGAGTATCGCTCTCGTCCTCGGAATAATGGAAACCAATTCCTACTCCACAGATCATTCTGGGGCATATTTCATCCCTCATCTAGAATACTGAGGAATCTCTCACTCCGTGGATCATTATGGAGCCTTTCTACTCACGATCGTTCTTGCTTCATCACATCTCCTTTCTAGTGCCTAAGTCAAGCCCTCAGAATATCATCTAGCTCTCAATTGCACTGCTAGAGGGTCAGTGACCACTCCCTCAGAAAAAAATGAGGATTACCAAGGAGAAGGCAAAAATTCAGTTTTATGCCTTATCCCAAACACTCAAATAAATAAGCGCAAGACATAAGATGACCAAATGCCTAATAAAACCTTCATGCTTTATAGAAGTCATAATATCTTACTACAGAGCACAAAACAAATTTGCCTTTCATGGCTAGCAAGAAATGCAACTAACAAAATATATTACTATTCTAGACCATGCACCACTTCATATTTCCTTCCAATTAAGCTGAAGTTCGTCCCTGACGAATCGAATTCTTCCCTTTATCGACCACCTTCAGTAACTGGTTATTGGAGTTCCCTTGCAGTTGTGGACAATTCGATTTCTTGTGCCCGGCTTCTCCGCAGTTATAGCAGGTGCTTGTCTGGGTTCTTTTTGGGCATTGAATTTTGAAATGACCTTGTTCCTTACAAAAGTAACACACCACCATCCGTCTAGGCCCTTTAAGCTTTCTGGACTCGGGAGTTGAATTATGCTTGTCATGGTCAGGGGTGAGAATACCCTTCTTCCGCTTTTTCTTCGTCTCGGCCTCACCTTGACTCTGTCTCATGTCCATTTCTGTTACCGCAGTTGGCCTTACTTGTAATACCCTGATTTTTCAATAAATGAAAAATTATTTATTTTGCACGTGTTGTGCACGTGCAATATATTGTTGGATTATTTTATCATGATGAGTATGTTTAAATATATTTTTCTCAAATTATTTTAGTACAAAAAGCCTTCTTTAAAAGCCTTATTTGAATTAATTAAAAAGCCTTTTCTTAAAAAGCCCAAAAGCATTTTTATTTTAATTATTTTTATAAATTATCTTTGGCCCAAAAAGAAAGCCCATGAATTAATTTATTTTAATTAAACTTGTCATGTAGAAGACTTTTCTTAACAAAATTATTTTTATACAATTTTGAAATGTACAAATTTGGCCTAGTTGCATGCACGTGCACTACACGTACACGTGCATTGCACATTTCTTATGCTTGGCCGGGTATCCTTCTTTTGGGAGGGAAAGTTGAAATTTTGGTGTGGAGAACATGGGGGTAGTTTCAAGGAGGTGGGTAGTTTTCCTAACTCCTACTTGAATCTAAGCCTTTCATTTTGCAACCACCAAGATGATCTTAGCCCTCCATTTCCCTCATTTTTTAGTATAAATACCCCCCTTTCTCATGGCTAATTTTGATATGCAAAGTGTAAATTCTAAAGCAAATAGTATTATAATTGTGAGTTACAAAAGATAAGAGAGTGTGTGGTTCTTTGGTTGCTTGGAGCTTTCGGCCAAGAGAAGGAGCATTCGGCTAGGAGCATTTCGGTGGGGAGCTTGAGGAAGCATTCGGCATTTGGTTGGAGGCTTGGAGTGGTGCATTCTTTTGGCTAGGAGGAGGTGTTCTCATCTACTTGATTGCTTTTGTTGTGTTTCTCTCCAATTGAGGTGGGTAAAACAATTCATGTTTCTAATATAGGGTTCATGCTAGTATATTGATGACACTATACATGGAAAATACTAATAAGAGACCACTTTAATTAAAAAGTTAGTATGTGAATGGCTTAGAATGGTGTGATAAATTGTGTATGTAAATTGTTTGCATGAAATGATACCTTATGAAGCACTTTCTATGATTATCTAGTTAATTGAACAATGATGCAATGTGACTAGCATGATGTGTGAAAGCCTTTTATTAATTACTTGCAAATTGTGTGGTTGAGACATGACATTTGATAAAGATAATAACACCATGGAATTTGAATGGAAAAGTATAATGAATACTTTGAATTCATGTGTAGAAGTGGCATAAATGAACCAAAGAATTGCTTGTTGTCATCAATTTAGAAATATACCAAACTTAGTAATTGTTGAGTTTCACCTATTCATGTGCTATATGAATTCTTTTGCTAGTATGAGTATGGGAAAATTCAAGGTTGTATTGTGTTGTGAACGTAGATTAATGACCAGTAATTTATCATGAAAATTTTGGGATAAAAGAGAGATTAGAAGAACAATCGATTATTTTCAATGTCGAAAAATAAAAGATTTGCTAGTTTTAATTAAAATAATTAATTTGGGTGGAGAAAAATGTGTTTTTAGTACAAAAATTTATTTTACACTTACTGTTTTGAAGATGGAATAAAGAAGATTAAATCTGGAATTTTTCAGTGGTTTATATGAAGGCAATATGAATCAATTGTTGAACATCGAGTTAATTTCAAAGCAAACAGTGTGAATATGAGTCAAAAGGGTTTTAAGTCCACACTGTGACAACCTGAGCCAGTGGCTCAGGCGGTCGGTGGCGCTGTTCGGTTTCCCCGAGCGGTGTGGTTCGAATCCGGGTCTCACCATTTTTTAAAAAAACACTGTGTGTATATATATATGACAGCGAAGAGGGCATATATACTTAGTGCACTCTCTTCTATTCGCTAGCACAGATCGGCCTATCGGCGGGTGCTCTGGCCTTCTTCTCTACTGTGCTGGGTTCGAATCTTTCCCCTAGCACTTAGGAAAAAATATTTTTTTGTGAGTTTTTGATGTCCAAAAAATATGAGAAAAATATGGTAATTTTCATAAAAATACAAGGAATTTTATGGGATTGGTTTGGATATTAATTGAAGAAAATATAATGTAGTTTGTGAACAAATGGTATATTAAAGCTATGGTTCTAAGACACATACTCATGGTTATTTTCAAATTTATAAAGAGCTATTGAAATGAATTATTAGAAAGTATTTGACACAAAAGAATTTGTGGTGTGACATGATATTATAATTTTTTACTTGAAGTCATGGTGTAAAATATGAAGTGCGAGTGTATGTTTGTAAGGTGCATGAGTCCATGGTATGATGATGGAATTTAGAAACTTTGTTGATGAAATTGTTGGACTTGAATATGAATTTTGAGTTATAAGTATTCACTATGGACTTGTGAACAAAGAGTAATCATGATTAAGAAAGAATATGAAATTGTGACATGAAAGTGGCTATGACTTAAAGATTGTGAAATGAAATTTGAAATAGAGTAGCTAAGTCTCCCCGGCATTGAGAAATAAGAATTGAATTGAAATTAGACCAAGGTTGGTCATGGTAAAATGAATGAATAAGTCCGGATGATGGAGAGGCTAACTCTAGTGATTATTTTGTTCATGATTTTTAAATAAAACTAAGGACTAGTACATAGTGGAGATGTGATGAAAGTAGAAGAAAAACATGAGTATGAGGGCCAACGGATAGCGGTGTGAGAGCGATTCACAGGTTGCCTGCTTGATGCGTCAAGACAGTGCGTGGGCGCTACTCCGGAATTATCGTCCCGGTGGCGACGCTCGTGGGATGTTCGAGTGGCTATGGGTGGTGCCATTGTTCCATGGCGGAGGCTGAATTGTCCATAGGTTGCCTGCTCGATGCGTCGTGACAGTGCGTGGGATTCCCCTCCAGGCTGCCTGGACATGGGCTCATAGATCATAGGATATCTAAGACACTACCGTAGTTACAGTAGTAGTTTAAGACATAACGGGGGATTGAACCCTAACAAGATGAAGAACGAATAAGGGCTTGCCCTCGGACCTATGTAGTATGGGATGCATAGAATCCGAACAAGTACGCATTAGTGTCATGTAACTTAATTAACTGCATTAAGGACTAAGTGCACAATCACAACACGACATCAATAGGATAGTCCCTTTAGTTGAATTGTGACAAGTTTGTGTTTGCTAAATATGAAATGTTAAGTTATACTATTTCCGGCAAGCGAGGACGGCCGTGTATAATGATCGTCGGTTGAATAAACTGACGTACCCACAGTCTAACATGCAGGTAAATGTCATGCTAAAGATTAAAGAGGATTTGGATGCTTAAAGATTATATCAAGCTGTTGTACTTGTATTTAATTATTGTATTTTACTTCCGCTGTGCAAAAGAAGGATGTAATTATGATGTAATCTCTGATGTATGATGAAAAGTTTTAATTTCCCTGTAAAAGTGTACTAAGAAAGTGAAAAGATCCTGTAGAACATCTCGAATTCAGTATATTTGGGATTCGGGGCGTTACATTACTAGCTTGTCGAATCGGCGAATGCCTAACGGAACCATCCTCGACCTCAGTCCAGGCCTAAGCCCTTGCTCAAACCTCTGGGCTTTCTTCGCTTCCTCCTGGACCATCTCTGGTGCATACCGTGACAACTGAGAAAACTTTGTCTCATATTCCCTGACAGACATATTTTCCTGCTTCAAATTGTGGAATTCCATTGCCTTTTCTTCTTGCACATCCGTGGGAAAATAGTGCTGCCGGAATTCCTCAAGGAAATCTTTCCAAGTGATCTGGCCTCCTCCAAGCTCATGCTTCACGGACTGCCATTAAACTCTGGCATCCTTCTCCAGTAGAATTACGGCCAAACGAACCTTGTTGTCCTCTGGAGTCACCAGTACCTCAAACACCGTCTCCACCTGACGTATCCAGTCATCAGCAGCCGTGGGGTCAGTCTGTCCTTCAAAAACTGGCGGTTTCATCATCTTGAATGATTCCACCGTCTTTATTGGGTCTGCTGGTGCCACGACTCCTGGTGTTCCTTGTGGCGGCAGTGGGTTTCTGCTAGCTTCCACAAATGCTCCCATCATCTGGTATACGCGGGTAAACTCTGCTTCAACATTGAAGTTTGTGCCGTTGGTCCTACTGCCTTCGCCCTCAGCCATTTCGCGGTGATTGTTTCTGATTCTTCCGGACACCCTTCAAAGGAAGAAAAACACACAAGGTTAGCTCGGGATGTAGGGAAGATCACCACATAGGTAGAAAATGAACAATCATAATTTTGACCTTCCTACAATTCAAACTGGACCCAGTTATTTGGTATTTTAAGTCAAATTTTCTATTGTGTTAGTCTGCAATTTGAAGTTGGCTCTGATACCACTTCTGTAGCGCTCCGGATCCCCGTTACCGGACATCCGTGACACTCACCAGAATCTTTGCCTTCAAATGCATCTCAACACAGTAATAAAACGGAAATTTTAAAAAAATTTATTGCCAAATAAAGTCATTACATCATTGATTACAACCAATATCTTGTTCTTGACAAGAATACAAATTACATAAACTTAGTACATCTTATTACAACATACATCACTCCTTTTGTAAAGTTAACAACTTCTCTCTCTCACTGGCAGTCGACGGCTCACTGCTGAAGCTCCGCTGAACGGTCAATCTGCTTCCCTGGGACTTGCTCCTCGGCTTGAGTCTTCTGCTATGCAACTCTGATATCTCTGCACCTGCTCGAAAGGTAGAATCGGTACCTAAAAGGTGGGGAACGTCAGTACTTTGACTGAAACAATACTGATAATAACAGCGATCCTCCAAACTGGCAATCACAACCCATCTTGAATGGAAAAGGAAACGTGTATCCTAAATTATGTAGTGCTTGTATATGCCATGATCTAATAATGAAATGCACCAATTACAAGCCTATTCTAAAGCAAGCAAGACTTGGGAATCTGGATCCGCATGCATCCCATACTACATGCATTCCAGACCCAAGCTTAGCCTAATCTAATGCGCGAAATAAGAATGCACCCGATGCACCTACTCTAATGCAATTCAGTTGGGAACGTATGCATCCCATACTACATACTTTTCCAAAATCAACTTCAATGGAAATGTATGCATCCCATAATACATACTTTCCAACGAGTTCGCCTCTCCTGATTGTAGGGTTCAATCCCTCGCCATGCATCCTACCCTTGTACTCATTCAGTTTCCAATAGATTGTCCGTTGTCCAAGGAGGTTGCAGCTGGTCGATCTAGTTCCGCCACTGCAGTACCTAAGTGGTGGTCGTAGCTGCCAACTCGTATCCGCACACGGACCTCCTCAGAAAGCTGCAATGAATCCGGTCGCCCGACCGATTGATTCCCCATGTCCACCTATGGACTGACGCATGCGTGTTCACCCCTGATCGGGTTATGAACTTATATATATACCAAAACACAAAACCCCCGCGCATAGGGATGTAAGCACCTCGGGAGGTCAAATCCTCCTAGCCTCCTGTACCTTACTCCGGCAAAACTTTTGGAATTAACAGATCGAGATATGAGTCGAGGACTCAATCCACGAGTGCCAAAAACGTATCCCTACGACTGGAAGGTACAACACCGACTATGGTTTACTAGGACTAATGCAATATCCCAAACCCCTTAATATGTCATTCTAACCCCGGCCTTACTCTATTTTCTTTGGGTAAAGATAAAACTGCTTCCACACTTGCCTATCAACCTCTGGCCCTGGCGATACCGATCCATTTTGCCACTTCCCCAGCTTGGAATTGTCCAGCATTCCGGTCTACATTCACTGCTGCCCCGGCTGTGAATGTATGTTCACCCTCGTGAACTTATAATAATGGCATGGCTCGGATGTCCTACGTTTCGACGGAAGTTTATAATGTAGGGTTGACAGGTGCAAGGTATCCCTTACCCTAGTGACTAACTCGAGTCACACATCCCACTCTGGGAGTCAACAACCTCAATAACAGATATCAACCATTCCTAGATAAGAGTCATCAACTCTGATAGTATACAAGGGAAAATGTTCTCACAATACCTAGTCAAAACCAAGGACTAGGCGAACTACGGGGTTTCTACCCCGAATCTTAAAATAGTCATAACTCTCTCGATACAACTCCGATTGGAGTGTACGAGCCTAATCCGGAAAGGTAAGATTCTAGGCTACAACGTCCTAGTTGATCATGAACTTATATATTCAGGTATCGTACAATACGGGGTGTTACACGGGAGAGGCTCTCTAAAGCAGAGTTGGAGAATTGTCATCTGAGATTGGTCTTGGCTCGTCAAGATATCGAGACAAGGCATCTTGAGGAGATTCTCCAAGAAGTGCCCCCCGATGGTGGGGAGGTCAACCCTTCTATGGCCATCGGCAAAGCTTCGAGACTCAATTTCCTTCGACACTCTTTGTTCGCTGTGACTTCAGAAAGGAAAGAGTAGAATCACTCTTTGTTCGTAGTGATCTCAGAAAGTGACGAGCTAAAAAACGTGGTTCTCGAGAAGAGTTTAGAAGCGGCTCATCTCCGATGGACCATCTTTGAGCTCTCGCAAGGGGGGAAGCACGAGCGGGGTGCCTCGCTTGAAGCTTAAAGTGACAGATGATTCCCTCAAAGAGTGGCTCGCCGAGTTAGATGAGGAGAATCTTTGCAAAAAATGACTTTCCGAAGGGAGTAATGTTAGGAGCACATCTTGTCCGCACGGGGAGTATGCCCAAGAGAGATCGTTCCATGAATTGGCGCGACGCATGCCTAATGCTCCGTGGAACCCTGGGGTTGCTCAAAGCAGAGTGGCTGGCTTTTTCAAGGGAGCATCAGTTGGGGCGGCAGCTAGGTTTCTGGGTCTTGATGGTACGACTTGGCTCGCAGGCCTGGAGATTTCTTCGGAGGCAACGAGGGAGCATCATAGTGCTTATCGTCCCCGTGTATCACTTAATAGGAGTATCCCACTTCCTAGGTGGAGTTAGGATGATGCTTTATAGTTTTGTAGGAGTTTTTGGCCTTGAATAAGACTTGTAACCCCAACTTTAGTAGAATAAGATATTTGTAGTATGGTCTTAAATAAGATAGGTATACCCAACTTTAACGGAATAAGATATTCGTAGTATTCGAGCAATGTTTTTGTTGATTGCGCCTTTTTGATCTTGTAACGAGCCTCTTTCTCCCAATAACACTTGTAACTTTTCATTTCTTGTGGAACAAATAGTGTTTTTTGGCTAAGAGATTGTGTCATTTTTCTAAGTGTTTGCTAACAATTTGTGTTCAAAAGTATTCAATAGTTGTGGGAGAAATTTCGAATGGTGAGCTACTTCGCACTTGCTCGTTCGCAAGCAGATAAAGTGGCGTCAAACCAAGTGTTGGACTCCGAACTTTTCATTTAATAGAGTTTCAACAGTTGTGGGAGAAATTGCCAAAGGTGTGCTACTTCGCACTTGCTCGTTCGCAAGCGGCTAAAGTGGCGTCGAACCAAGTGTTGGACTCCGAACTTGCCGTTTAAGAGAGTTTCAACAGTTGTGGGAGCAATTTGGAATGGTGATCTACTTTGCACTTACTCGTTCGCAAGCGACTAAAGTGGTGTCGAACCAAGTGTTGGACCCCGAACTTGTCGTTTAAGAGAGTTTCAATAGTTGTGGGAGCAATTTCGAATGGTGAGCTACTTCGCACTTGCTCGTTCGCAAGCGGCTAAAGTGGCGTCGAACCAAGTGTTGGACTCCGAACTTGTTGTTTAAGAGAGTTTTCGTACTTAGTGTGTACGCTTTGGAGTATGGAAACCAGAAGATTTAGACAATATCTTTTCTAAGAAGTAAATTGCTTTTCTTAAAGAGGACTATGTGGCTGCCTCTGAGTTGTAAGCCTTTATTACATTTGAGAAGATCAACTAAGTAATAAGAAGAAAAAAAAATTAAGAAATGCTTTAGGCAGAAGTTGCTTCGAGCGGTGTTTGAACACCCTCTTGGTACTTCAACAAGTGTTCCGCATTCCATGTTCTCGGTACTCTCTTCTCCCCCGGGTCTTCAAGTTGATATGCGTCAGGGCGGACAACTTTGGAGATCCTGTATGGCCCTTCCCAATTAGGAGATAGTTTCCCTTTCTTACTCGGGAAAGAAATTGAATGTTTTCTCAGAAGCATGTCTCCTTTTTTGATATTTGTGGGGCAGACTCTCTTGTTGTAGGACTGCTCGATCCTGCGCTGATAGATCTCTTAAAGAATGGAGGATCTTTCTCAAATCTCATCTTTGAGGTCAAGGTTGCCCCGAAGTTGGTTCGAATTTTTCTCTTCACTGATGGCTAACAAGCGGGGAGAGGGTAGGCGAACTTCAAGTGGGATGACGGCTTCTGAGCCGTAAGTAAGGTTGAAGGAAGATTCTCCTGTTGGGGTCCGCTTAGTGGTGCGGTAGCTCCAAAGTACATTGGGGAGTTGTTTGACCCAATTCCCTTGGCAAACTTGTCGAGTCTCTTCACTTGAGAAGAGTCATTGCTGGATACTAAGGTTCGCGTAGAAATTGCAGAAGGCTGCCCCGTAAATTGGGTCTCATTGTCAATTACTAAGATCCGAGGTACGCCGAATCTGTAGACGATGTTCTTACAAAATAACTACTGGTCTCTGTTCTCAGTGATTATTGCCAAAGGCTCGACTTCAATCCATTTGGAGAAGTAGTCGATTGCAATGACAAGGAACTTCCGCTGACCAGGTGCTCGAGGGAAGAGTCTGCAAAAAGGATCGGACTGGATAAGGAGGACAGCTTGGCTTGTGGTAAACGCTGAATGGTTGAGAACTTTTGATTGGGGAGATAGTGGCGAATGTGCTGTTCGGCGTCACTCAGGAGTGTGGGCCAGAAATAGCCATGATTCATGATTTTACGGGGGAGGGACGTTGCACCCGATGGGCACCACCTACCCTTTCATGGACCTCCTTTAAAGCGTACTAGGCCTCCTCAGGGGAGTGGCACCGCAAGTAGGGTCTGTCGTCTACTTGAGTATAAGAGCGCTTGTACATAACCCCTTCGATGAGTGTATATTACTCGGCTCTAGTTCTGATCTTTCTAGACTCTTTAAGGTATGGAGGGAGGATTCTATCTTTGAGAAACTTGAGAAAGGGCTTCATCCACTTCTCCCCGAGTACCAAGGGTAGTATTTCCATTGATTCGAGGATTCCTTCCTCGATGCTGGGTCTTAAAAGGATTTATATCAAAACGGTGCGTTCAAGCCCTTGGAGAGAAGAGGAAGCCAACTTTGAGAGGGCATCTGCCTGCCCATTCTCCTCTCAGGGGATTCGTTGGAGTTCTGCTTCTTGAAAAGTAGCTTTTAGATCTTTGACTTTGGCCAAATATTTGACCATGCGATCATCGCTTACCTCATACTCCCCCGACACCTAGTTTACCACCAGTTGTGAGTCACTGAATACTTTGACGCGCTAAGCACCGGTTATCACGCCCTGCTTCTCAAAAAGGAATACGGAATACAGATACGCGACACAGGTCCAGCAAATGGCTTTCACCATTCATAAGTTGTAAGGATCTTTACAACATGTACATGAATAAACAAGAGATATACAGGAAATAATCAACCACGCATTCATAAATAAATTTACATAACCAACAGGATTACTTGAAAACAAGAATACTTAATCTCAAATAATCAGGTCAGAAAACAAGACACAAATTCTGGCACTAAACTCCTAATACAAAATCCATGTAGCAATTACAACTTATTCAAAAACAACAGGAATGAACTCAAGCAAGAAGCTAGCCAAGCCTAGAACACTTGGTCACCTACTCCCTTGGGCAGCTAGTCACCAAAGTCTACAAGTTTAACAAATTGCAAGAAGAGAAAAAAGAAACAAAATGCCCGTCAATACAAGTTACGGGCCGCTTGTAGTGCAGGCAACAAGTACATAAAACAAATGGAACAAGTATAGAGTAACAGCAGGAAACAAGTACTGAATAAGCATGGAATGGACATGACAACATTGTAGAGTATCTAAATCCTAATCAAGAAACAGAATCAAGTAGCATGATGACATAACAGGTGCATGTAACATGTGACAGGTATCAGGTAGTATGGAAGCAGGTAAACATGTAACAGGTGTCAAGTAGCATGTACAAAAAGGAATATGCAGCTGATCATGTTATTCTCAAGTCTTGTAATTAATCCTATCTAGGTAGCACTCCATGCGTCCCAAATTTTACCACATGGTTGCTATTGTAGATTCTTGATTTTGATGACTACAACACGATACACATATGTTCTAAATTAGATATCCCTTGCAGTGTGTACTCAACGCTTTCTAGACTCAAGATCAAGCTACAAGACAAGGAAGCTTTCAAGGCTCAAGATCAAGCTACAGACAAGGTTCATTTAGAGCTTCAAAGATTTGCAAAGTAATCAGCTCAAAAGAATGTCTTGTAAATTCATTGTAATTTTTGATTTGTCTTAGAAAATTTGTAAAAGCCTTGATGCACACACTCAAACATCTCCTAGGAACTAAAATAAGATTTATTAAAATCAAAATGTCAAAATCAAGCTGGTATAAGTTCAGCTGTCAAAATACCAGTCGACTTACTTTGATAAGCAGTCGACTGTTCTAGTACGAAACAGACTGAACTTACTCAAGCTCTGACCAGTCGACTCCTTTGGCAACCCAGTTGAATACTCGAGCTATTTTGACAGTTTTCTGAAGTTTAAAATTTGTTTTTCAAACTCAAATTTATCCTACTGTTTGTTGGCAGTTAGTGAACCGTTTTCCAACATTCTTGGAGTTCTTACTCTATAAATAAAGTTCAGAATGAACTTGGAAAAGGTTACCCAATATTTTTATCAAGTCTTTTGCTTTTAACTGTGAAAAAGAACTCAAGTTTTCAAGTACTCTCATTCTCTAGACTTGGTTATCTAATTTCAGTCTTGCATAACAACGATTATGTTCAAGACTGCGATTAGAAGTTGACCTATAGCCTCTATACTAAAAGCACACTCAAAAATCAAGGCTCTAGGTTTTGTAATCTTCAATTTATTTGTTGTTCACTCTCGGGTTGTGAAAGTGGTCCTCTCGGTTGGAGAGAAGGGCTCTTGGTATAGAGTCAGTGTCACTCTAGGTTGTAGAGTGGGATCTTGCTCTCTCTGGTGGTGAGAGAGGTCTACGGGTTTGGCATAGTTGTTGCCAAAGTTCATAGGGTATTATTGTACTTTTTTCAAGAATGGTGGAAAATCTCAAGTGGTTTGCTTGGGGACTGGATGTAGGTCGAGAGGACCGAACCATGATATATCGTCGTGTTAGCATTGTTGATTCTCTGTGGTTTGAATTCTCTAACTTGCAATTTTAATTTCGCTGCACTTTATTGTAATCTGTCTCTGATCAGTCTACTGGTTTCTGTATTAAGTCGACTTAACAGACTTGCTATTCTTCAGTTGATTAATTATCTTTTATCTGGCATTTCAGTCGACTGGCTTTTCGTTTCCAGTCGACTTAACAGTTGCGTCAAGTTTAAATTATTATTTATTTTTAACATAACACTATTCACCGCCCTCTAGTGTTTCTTGCCTTGCATACAGGATCCAACACTTGGTATCAGAGTCTGGTTAATCACAATAGCATCTACTTCAAATGCAAATCAATACCACGAAGGTCAATCTACACAAAGGCCGCCTCTCTTTGATGGAACAAATTACAACTACTGGAAATGTAGAATGAAGATAATCTTACAATCCATCAACTATGAGATTTGGAACAAGACCAAGACAGAGTATACAGTGCCTACTCTTCCCTATGCTCAATAGAATGACGATATGAAGAGTGATACCATGAACAATGCAAAGGCGATGAATGCTCTCTTTTGTGCACTTACCAAAGAAGAATTCAACCGTGTGTCAAACGCAACAACGGCATTCCAAATATGGCATACTCTCTAGGTAACACATGAAGGTACAAATAAAGTCAAAGAATCTAAAAATCCTATTCTTGTTCACGGGTTTGAGATGTTCCGAATGAAGGAAAATGAAAGTGTACCAGAGATGGTAACAAGATTCACCGACATCACAAACTTCCTTGTGGCTCTTGGCAAAACATATACGCAAGCAGAGATGGTGAGAAAGGTTCTTCGTGATCTTACCCCCGAATGGGAAAAGAAGACTAGCGCAATTGAAGATGCAAATGATTTAACACAACTCTGACTTGAGAATATTGTGGGAAATCTAATGGCTTATGAAGTACAATTAGAGAAGCGCAAGAAGGACTTAGAACCGCAACAAGCCAAAAAGGAAACTCTTGCTTTCAAGGCTATGTCTGAATCAGAAGATGATGAAGATGATGAAGAAGAAATGGCTATGTTCACAAGAAAATTTAAAAAAATTCTTCGCAAAGGTAAATTTAATTCTAGATTAAAGGATACTAATGAACCTCCTACTTGTTTCAAATGGAATAAGATAGGTCACATGAAGAAGGATTGTCCATTGGAGAATGCAAAATCTAAAGGCAAAGTTTCAAACTTCAAGAAGGACAAATTCACCAAGAAAAAATACATGAAGAACAAGAAGTCTTACCAAGCAACGTGGGATGATAGTGATTCATCTTCGGAAGAAGACAATGAGGAATCTAATGAGGTTGCAAATGTGTGCTTCATGGAAAATCAAAGCAATGTAAGTAGTAATATTGATTCTAGTGATTTGTTAGAATCTTTTAATGAAATTTTTCAAGAATTAAAAAAGGAGAAAATAAAAGGTAAGAATCTAGAGAAAGTTAATCAAACTCTTTCTCAAGAAAATCTTGATTTACAAGTTGAAGCCAAGTCTTTAACTTCCCGTATTTCCAACTTGGATATAGATCTTATATCTCTTAAAAGGAATTATGAAGAGATATCTAAGAATGTATCTAAGTTCAATAAGGGAAAAAAGAATTTAAATGAAGTTCTTCAAAATCAAGTTCAATCTAATAAAAGATTTGGACTTATTTTCAAAAAATAGAAATTATTCTTCAAATAATACTAGTAATAATAAGATTTATTCTGATTCTAGTGTAAAGAATAATTTGTATGATTTATTTGAAAAACCAAAAATTCTTTTTAACTGTGAAAATAGAAATTTTTCCGAAAAGACCAGTCGACTGGCCCCTCAAATAGGTCGCCAGTCCAGAGGTATGAAGTCTTATTCAAAAAGACAATAGCCTCATATAAGTCAACTAGTTTCACCTCCCAGTCGACTGCATCCACAAAACAGTTGACTGATGGGTAAAACTAAGTCGACTGGACAGTGCAAAAATATTTGGGTTCTAGTTAACTTGTGTCTAAATGAAAGGTTTTCTAACATAAATTCCTTTGTAAACAATGTTTTTAATTATGTTAATTTTAAACCTACATATGGTGGTAAATCAAACTCACTTTGGATTTGGTTTCCCAAGCACTAATCTCTTTCAGACCCAATAGAAAGGGTACCATATTCACAAATAATATTTTGTAGGTACCTAAAAGGGAACGATGGATACTTGACTGTGGATGTTCTAAACACATGACTGGCCATGCAAACTTGCTCTCTTCCATTCAAGATATAGATGGAGGAACTGTTACTTATGGTGACAATAACAAAGGAAAAGTCATCGGAATAGGCATGGTTGGTAAGAATACTACTCCTACGATTGAAGATGTATTCTTAGTTAGTGGTTTAAAGCATAACTTGTTAAGTATTAGTCAATTATGTGACAAGGGTTATAAGATAGTGTTTGAAAAAGATTCATGCTTGATTTATGATTCGTTTTTGAAAAAATGTGATTTTTCAAGGAATTAGAAAGAATTACATATATGAAGTTTGTTTAAAATCAAATGAGTTTTCGGATGATTTTTGTTTAGTTGCCACGAACAATGATTCTTGGCTTTGGCATAAAAGATTTGGATATGTAAACATGAAAAGTATCACTAAACTTTCTAAGAATAACCTGGTTAAAGGCCTGCCAAAATTATCTTTTAAGAAAGATAAAATGTGTGATGCATGTCAACTAGGGAAACAAGTAAAATATACTTTTAAAACAAAGAAAATGATTTCTACTAGTAGGCCTCTCGAATTGATTCATATGGATTTATTCGGGCCTACTAGATTCGCTTCCTTAAATAAAAGTAGATATGTATTTGTTTTAGTCGATGATTATTCAAGATTTACATGGGTATTCTTTTTAAGACATAAAAATGAAGCCTTTGAAGAATTTGCAAATTTCTGCAAATATGTTCAAAATAAAAAATCTTTTACCATAGTCACTATTAGAAGTGATCATGGTGGAGAATTTGAGAATGAAACTTTTTCAGAATATTACAACAAGAATGGTATAACACATACGTTGCATTTCCTAGAGCTTCACTATAAAATGGAGTGGTTGAAAGAAAGAATAGGACTTAGCAAGAATGTGTACGTACCATGCTTGTTGAAAGTAATTTGCCTTAATACTTCTAGGCTAAAGCTGTTTATACAGCATGTTATGTCTTAAATAGAATACTAATTAGGCCAAAACTTAAGAAGACTTGTTTTGAGTTGTTTTTTTAACGTATTCCTAAAGTTTCTTATTTTAAAGTATTTGGTTGTAAGTGTTTCATACTAAACACAAAAGATAACTTAGATAAATTTGATGCTAGATCTAATGAAGGTATCTTGATTGGATATTCAAATAGGAGTAAAGCTTATAGAATTTTCAATAAGTCATCTTTGACTATTGAAGAGTCTATGCATGTTTCATTTGATGAATCTTTACCTTCATCTAGTGTTATTCAAGATGATGAAATTGAATCTTCACCACTAGATAACATTGTTAAATCACTTGAGCAAACTACTCTAGATAAGTCGACTGATGGACTTCATAAGTCGGCTGATGGGTTCATTAAGACGACTGATCCTATAGATATATCTCCAACTTTCATTTGTTGAAGTTCGAGATCATCCTTATGACTTAATTATTGGTGACATCTCATATGGCATTCAAACAAGATCACACTTTAATATGATTTCTCATACTGCGTTCTTATCGGATTTTGAACCAAAAAATATTCAAGAGGCATGTGAGAATGAATTTTGGTTGAATGTTATGCAAGATGAACTTAACCAATTTGTAAGGAATGATGTATGGGATATAATTCCACAACCAATCATACTATTATTGGTACCAATTGGGTATTTAAAAATAAGTTAGATGAATCAGGACAAGTTGTTAGGAACAAGGCTTGTTGTCACGCTCTGCTTCCCAAAAAGGAAATACGGATACATGACTAAGCCCAGCAAATGATTTTCATCATCCATAAGCTGTTCAGAATCTTTACAAAATCTCACAGAAATAATCAGAGTCGGAAGGAAAAGAATCAACCAAGTATGCATAATCGAATCGAATATACCAACAGAAATGTACTTTAAACCAAAATATAATATAATCTCAAATAAATCAGATCTGAATAAGTTAATATCCTGGGTCCCATTACCCAAATACAAATAAATCCAAGTATCAAATACAATTGTTCAAATAAGTAACAACAATAATAATAAAAACTCCAGCACTAATATCTCATGTCGCCAACTCCATCTGGCAACTGATCATCCTGGTCTGCAATCAATAATTTACAGGAAAAAGGAAAAGAGAAAAATAAACTCCCGTCAATACAAGTTACAGTCCGCTTGTAGTACAGGATACAAGTAAATGGGATAAATAACAAATATAAACAACAACAGAACAAACATAGCATGGTATAGGTATGTCAACAGAAATATAACATCTAACATGAATCAGGAAAACAAATCAGATAGCATGGTATACTAACAGATACAGATAACATGTGTCAAGTGTCAAGTGGTATGCAGATAGATATACAGATGATAGTGTTAGATAGTAGTCAGACAGATAGTAGATAATCAGATAACAGATGTCAGATAAACAGATACAGATAAACAAATAACAGATGTCATGTTCTTATAAGTCTTGTGTGATTACTATCTAGGTAGCACTTCATGCGCCCCAACTTTTTATCACATGGTTGCTACGTTCAAAAAGTTTCATTTAGATTTCATAGTGGAGTCCATAGGGCAGTGTACTCAAGGATCAGACAGACAGATATCAGATAATCAGATCAGACAGACAGATAGAACCTATGGGTCCTCTTCTGATTACACCTTCCTATAAGGAAGTAATGTAGTCAGGGTTCAGATAAACAGATTCCTATATCATGTAGTCATGAACACGTAACAGGTAGGAAACATGGGCCCTCTTCTCAGTACACATTTCTATATTTTCCGCTACTAGATCTTTCCCTTCAATCCCGGCTTGGTTATTTTGTTATTATTATCAGACAGGAATGTATGTGTCATAAACAGAGTGAGAAAAACATGGTATAAACATATAATAGGTTCAGGGTGACAGACAAATATGTACAGATGATAGACAACTCATAAAAGAATAGTACAATGAAAATTCCAGTTCAGGACAGCAAGACAGTACTGCACTAAAATAGAGATTCCCGTTGCTACAAAAATACAAATCAGGATCCGTCAAAGAATATGGATAATAGACTCCCTTCCGAATCCAGAAAACATATATAAGTCATATAGTATTTCACAAAATCATAACTCAAAATAGGTTTGAATCCAAAAAATACGTTCAGTTAGAAATCAAAAGTTTGTATTCAAGAACAGGAAAACAGCACGAAAAATCACTAATTAAATCCACGAAAAATATGGATTATTCCCCTACATGTATAGCATCAGAATATAAAGTATCATAATTTTTCAATATAAATAGTTTAGTCAACAAAAATCAGATTACATCAAGATGTAGTAGTTTTGTAAATCTAGAATTGTAAACACTGCAGTACGAAAACATCAATATCTCACAAACCATAAATCAAAATCCAAATCTGCCAAAAGGGTAATAAAATAGATACAGTAGGCAAACTTTTATATTTAGAAATATTTTTTAAAAGCAAGTAGAATTAGGTCGAAAATCAGGTTCTTTACTGCACAATAGTAAAATTCTGCATGTAAAATCTTTATTTGCAAGCATGAAAAGGTTTGTGAAACTCCTCAAATAAAACCACCAAAATTCTGGGTAAACCCCAATCAAGTCTAGAAGTACTGAGAAAAATTTTAGATTAAAATAATAATTTTAACACCAGCATAAAAATATATTACTCTTCAGAATTCATAGAAAATACAATCTGAAAATCTCTATATACCTCAGTAGTAAAATAGGCATAACTCAAAACTCGTAAATCGAAACTGAGATCCGTCAAAAGGGTTATAAAATAGATAGAAGTCTCTACAGTTCATGTTCACAAAATATTTTCAAATACTGACCTTAATAGAGTCTAAATTACTGATCAACATCAGGATAACAGAAAAATACAGATTTGCTCTTCACACGCAAAACAACATAGATCATACAAAATTCATCCAAATCAACCCAAACATAAAATATAGTGTACTAGATGTCCTAACAACATGGTATATGGTATTTTGCAAGTATTCGACAAGTATATCACGAATAACACATCAAGCACAGATATCTCAAAGTAGCCTGAATATATACATCAAAAGTGGTCAACCCTAGGTTGTTTCATGTCATATGTGTCGGGAGGAAACTATGGTCGAATCATCACAATAGAGACAATAGATAACGGAGAATTCACACACAAATTGTCTCTAGAACCCAACTATACTACAGGCGGTATTTAGTACTTGTATTACACAAAAAAAATACAAGTTACTTGCCTGGGAGGCGACGACAGAACGAAGTAAAGAGCAAGGATAATAGGAACGAATTCCCGGGCAACGAACACAAACACGAAAGAGCAAACACGAACAAGATGAACAACCGATCACGAACACGATCACGTACACAATCAGACGGTTGAGATCAAAGACCAAGATCAAGATGATCGGATCAGATCGGACGGCCAGATCTACCTGATGATGAAGATGATGATGATGATCAAGATTGATCAATTAAATGGCTGCGATCAAAAGAAGTTGATGATCATCATGATCGTAATGATCAAGAGGAGATCAGATGGTCATGATCAAGGTGATCAAGATGATCAAAATCGAATGGCCAGAATTAAGAGATCAAGATCTAATCAAACGGACGGCCCACAATCAATAAGATCAAAACCCACTAAGCCACAAACACACAAGAAGGGATAGCCGGGGGGAAAGTGTGCACTGCGGTGGGATGACGCGACTAGGGAGAGCCGAGAGGGACAGTGACGTCGGCCAGGAGAAGGCCGTGACAATGTAAAAATCATTGGAAAAATAACTACAAATAAAACTTTTGATCATAAATAGATTTTAATAGAAAATCCAAAAACAAATTTTAACGAAAAGAGTTTAAGAGCGGAAAAATAATTTACAAAAAATCAAAAATCCGAAAATACACAGAAAATATGTATTTAGGAAAACAGGGATTACACTAGATTAGTTGTCGAAGGATACAACCAAGAAGAAGGAATTGATTTTGATGAAACATATGCTCCTGTTGCTAGACAAGAATCAATTAGAATTTTGTTATCTTTTGCGTATTTTATGAATTTCACACTTTTTTAAATAGATGTTAAAAGTGCTTTCTTAAACGGTTTCATTAAGGAGGATATTTATGTTAAGCAACCACCAGGTTTCGAACATGACCAATTCCCTAGCCATGTTTTTAAATTAAAAAAAGGTTTTATATGGTCTCAAACAAGCACCCTGTGCTTGGTATGATCGTTTAAAAACTTTTCTTTTAGAAACAGGGTTTGAAATTGGTAAAGTAGACACTACATTGTTTATTAGGAAAATAAAATCAGACATATTAATCATACATATTTACGTAGATGACATAATTTTTGAATCAACTAACAGTAATCTATGTCAAGAGTTTGCTACTACAATACAAAATGAGTTTGAGATGAGTCACATGGGTGAACTCAATTACATCCTTGGACTTCAAATAAAACAATCCCAAAATGGTATATTTATTAATCAAAGAAAATATGCTAAGGAATTACTCAAACGATTTGGCATGGATAGCACTAGTAGTAAGACCACACCTATGGCTACTACTACTACACTTGACAAAGATGAATTAGGTAAGAGTGTCGATCAAAATCTCTATCGAGGTATGGTTGGCTCACTCTTATATATAATTTCTAGTAGACCAGATATTATATTTAGCATATGTTTGTGTGCTAGATATCAGTCTGATCCAAAAGAATCTCACTTAAAAGCTGTGAAACAGATTTTAAGATATATAAAGGTACATCTGAATATGGTTTATTTTATCCTTGTACCAATAATTTTCAGTTACTGCCATATAGTGATGCTGATTTTGCTGGAAGTAAAACTGATTGCAAAGGTACTGGTGGAACATGTCACTTTTTGGGACATTCCCTAGTATCTTGGTGCAGTAAAAAGCAAAATTTTGTATCTCTATCTACCATAGAGGCTGAATATATTGCTGCAAGTTTGGTTTGTGCTCAAATTTTATGGATGAAACAAACTCTTTTAGATTATGATATTTCTTTTTCAAAACCTTCTATAATGTGTGACAACACCAGTGCCATTAATTTGTCTAAAAATCCAATTCAACATTCACGTACGAAACATATTGATATTCGACATCATTTTCTACGTGATCATGTTATAAAAGGAGATATCTTGTTGGAATTTATTTCTACTGATAAACAAATAGCGGATATTTTTACCAAATCGTTGAAAGAAGAAATTTTTATCAAGTTTAAATGAGAACTAGGAATTTGTTTATATAATGATATTTCCTAAAAAAAATTGTTGTCTCAGTCGACTTATTTTGGTTTTCAGTCGACTTATACCGAGCATCTGTATTTGTTTCTTTTCTTGAGTTTTTATATATGACCAGTCGGCTGTCTTGCTTTTATAGTTGACTGGCGATAACTTTATCAAATTTTTTATTATTTTTGAATTCATTTTACTCTCGACTTAGTCGACTGCTCTCAAAGCCAGATGACTTTCGCGACTATGTTTCGATTTGTTTTAATCTGAATCGTCACTTGTTTTGAGGTTTCTTTTGACTTCTCAGACCCAACCCATTCAATTTTTTACTCTCTAATTAATCTACATCATTCATCCATTCTCTTTCAATCTCCACCCTTAATTTCTTATAAAACCCTAGCCTCCTTTCATTTTTCCCTTTTTACCTTTTTACTCTTCTTCTTCCTCAAAGACCAGTCGGCTGCTACAGTACTCTTGGAGTTCTTGGATTTCGTTTGCTCGGCGCTTGCTGATTGAAGTTGGCAGATTGATTTGCTTCTTTGCTCGTCGCTTCCAAAAGATTTCTGTCCTTGAAGCTTTGGAGTTCACTGATTAGGTGTTCTTTGTCTCTCTTTGTTGTTTGGTAATCTATTATTCTCCTATCTTTAGGTGTTTTAGGTTGTTAGCTTTCTATCATGCCGAAGTCTAAGAGATCTAGGGCTTCAAATGTTCAGGATGAACAAACTCATCCTAACTATCTTCAATATTTGAGGAATCCTTCGCTAGTTGAGAAATATTTTATCATTTGTCAAATTTTTATCTTTCCAGGTAGGTTTATTAATTTTCCTGACTTTGATAGATATCCTATTGCTCCATTTTTTTCAACAATGTGGATTGTTTGATCTCTTATCTCTAGTTAATCAACCATACTACTACCCGCAACTGATTTATTTGGTTTATACAAATATGAAAGTTGCTAGTACTGTTGATGGTAGTGAGATATTTTTCACTACTTTTGTTAAAAATGTGCGGATGAAATTGGATTTTCAGAACTTATGACAAATTCTGAACATTCCTTATGAAGGGATATAGGAGAAATTGAACTTGATGATCACTCTATTTTGTCTAAAAATTTTCTTCCTCAATTTGCTTCAAGATCCTCCTATGACCAATAAGAACATCACCCTGCTTGCGAAGCTTGTTGCAAGAATTTTATCGTATAATATTATCCCTAAAACTGGGAGCTTCGATCAATATTCGCACGAATTACAAGCGGCGGTGTATGCTATTTTTGAGAATATTCACATCAACAGGAGTCAAGTTATCTTTAGTCGTCTCCACAAAGCTCACACCTCTTTCTTACCTTATGGGACTATTCTCGCTCATATCTTTAGCCACTTTAAGGTAGATTTAGATTTGGAGTCTAGTGTTGTGACTCGTTTTGAAACTTTTGATCGAGCCAGTCTTGCCCATATGAAATTGCTTCATAATCCTCCTCATTCACCTAACCGTACTGCTCCGCTTATACCTTTAGCCACTTTCATTCCTCATCATTCTTCAGCATCTAGTTCGTCTTCTAGTTCTCATCCTAGAGTTAATTTCTCTCATCCTGAGAGTCTCTATACCTCTGTCAACTATCTTATGGATCGTTAGGATCTTATTTTGGGTCGACAGGATTCTCTTGAGGCTAGTCTTTCTAACCTCACTCAAATGTTTGTTCGGCAGTTTTCTCAGCCTACCCCTGCCTCAAACAGTGACGAAGACGATGAAGATTTATGTTGTTTTTCTTTATTTTGCATTATGTTTTCTATGTTTGTGAGATTTTCTATTTGACTTTGAATTTTGCACAAGCTTTGGATATTTATGTATAACTTTATGTTTCTATCTTTGGATTGCCTTTTATGGTCTATTGTTTATATATGTTGTTGTTTTTCCTCTCTATTTTTGTTGATGACAAAGGGGGAGAAATATCATGCTTGGTTGTGTACAAATCTTATGTAGAAATATCATGCTTGGTTGTGTACAATTTTTATATTATTGTGCGTCTTAAAGTTGTGTGCATGTTTTATTTTATTCAGGGGGAGCAACTTTAAATTGTATTCTTTGTATATTTATATATGTGAGAAGCATGTTGTTTAAAGTTACTATTCTATATTGTTTAGTTATTGTGTTGTCATCATCAAAAAGGGGGAGAATGTAGATTCTTGATTTTGATGACTACAACACGATACACATATGTTCTATTTTACATATCCCTTGTAGTGTGTACTAAATGCTTTTTAGACTCAAGATCAAGCTACAAGACAAGGAAGCTTTCAAGGCTCAAGATCAAGCTACAAGACAAGGGACATTTAGAGCTTCAAAGATTTCCAAAGTTATCAGCTAAAAAGAGTGTCTTGTAAATTCATTGTAATCTTTGATATGTCTTAGAAAATTTGCAAAATCCTTGATGCACATACTCACACATCCCCTAGGAACTAAAATAAGATTTATTAAAACCATAATGTCAAAATCAAGCTTGTATAAGTTCAGCTGTCAAAATACCAGTCGACTTACTTTGATAAGCAGTCGACTGTTCTAGTAAGAAATAGACTGAACTTACTCAAGTCGACTCCTTTGGCAACCCACTCGATTGTTCGAGCTGTTTTAACAGTTTTCTGAAGTTTTAATTTTTTTTTTTCAAACTCAAATTTATCCTGCCATTTGTTGGCAGTTGGTGAACCGTTTTCCAATGTCCTTGGAGTTCTTACTCTCTAAATAAAGTTCAGAATGAACTTGGAAAAGGTTACCCAATATTTTTATCATGTCTTTTGCTTTTAACTGTGAAAAATAACTCAAGCTTTCAAGTACTCTCATTCCCTAGACTTGGTTCTCTAATTTCGGTCTTGCATAACAGCGATTATGTTTAAGACTGTGATTAGAAGTTGACCTATAGCCTCTATACTAAAAGCACACTCAAAAATCAAGGCTCTAGGTGTTGTAATCTTATATTTCTTTGTTGTTAACTCTCGAGTTGTGAGAGTGGTCCTCTCGGTTAGAGAGAAGGGCTCTTGGTGTAGAGTCAGTGTCACTCTAAGTTGTAGAGTGGGGTCTTGCTCTCTCTGGTAGTGAGAGATGTCTACGGATTTGGCATAGTTGTTGCCAAAGGTCGTAGAGTATTCTTGTACTTTTTTCAAGAATAGTAGAAAATCTCAAGTGGGTTGCTTGGGGACTGGATGTAGGTCGGGGGGACCGAACCTGGATATATCGCCGTGTTAGCATTGTTGATTCTCTATGGTTTGAATTCTCTAACTTGCAATTTTAATTTCACTGCACTTTATTGTAATCTGTGTCTGATCAATCGACTGGTTTCTGTATTAATTTGACTTAACAAACTTGTTGTTCTTCAGTTGATTAATTATCTTTTATCTGGCATTCCAGTCGACTAGCTTTTTGTTTCCAGTCGACTTAACAGTTGCATCAAGTTTAAATTATTATTTATTTTTTACATAATACTATTCACCCCCCTCTAGTGTTTCTTGCCTTGCATACAGGATCCAACAGCTACTTGCATGCAAGTTACGTTTAGATCTAGTGGTGGGTTTCTATAAGGTCATGTACTCAGGCGTCTTGCACAGGTAATAGGTAATAGGTTCATGAATCAGGTAATAACATAACAGGTTCATGAATCAACAGGTTCATGAATCAAAGCATAAAGTATAACAGGTTCATGACTCAACATAAAGTAAAACAGGTTCATGAATCAAACATAAAGTGGGAAACACAGGCCCCATTCTGAGTACACATACCTATATTGTCCATTACTAAGGTCTTTCCCTTAACCCCGGCTTGGTTACTTATTATTATTAAGGCAAACATATACGTGCACAAAGCAGGGCAAGAAGAACATGGCAAGAATAAGAGACAGTTTCAGGTTGGACAGAAACATGCACGAGTGACAAACAACTCATAATAGATTAGGACAACGAGACTTTCAATTCTGGACAGCAATACACTACTGCACCAAATCTGAGATTCCCGTTGCCACAGAAATGCAAACCTGAATCCATCAAAAAAACCAGAAACTAGACTCTTATCTGAATCCAGCGCATATACACAAGTCATATAACAAGTACAGGAACAAGGTTCAAAACATCATTTTATACAGAATTCATGTTCAGGCAGAAATTGCTAAGTTGTATTTATCAGTATGAAAATAGCATAAAAACTTACTGATTAAATCTAAGAAAAATCTGAAAGATTTCTTAGTATTTCTAGTATGATTAAATAAGTTTTCATAATATTCCATTACAGATAGCTTAGTCAAATAAATTCAGAAAACAGCAAGATACAGCAAGTTTATGAATATGATGTTTTAGACATAGCAGTACTAAAACAGTGATAGAGCGCAAAGTATAACTCGAAATCCAAATCCATTAAAAGGGTTGTAAAATAGACATAGAATGATACATTTCATATTTACAAAGTTTAAATCAAAAGCGACTGGAATCAGGTTGGTAAAAGAGTTCTTTACTGAATAACATGTAGTTTGGAAATATATTGGTTTGTTTACAAGCATGGAATAAATTATAAAAGTCATTAAATAAATCCACAAAAATTAGGGGTTGATCCCAGCCATGTCTAGTCATACCCAAAAAAATATTGAATCCAAATTTTACTTTTAACAACAGTTTTAAAATAAATAATCATACAACAAACTCATAAAATAGAATCTGAAAATTTCAACACAGTTGCAGTAAAACAGCAATAACTCACACATCACAAATTGAAACTGATATCTGTCGAAGGTTCTGAAAAATAGACAACGAGGCCTACGAATCATATTCACAAAATAATTTGATTTACTGACCTTAACAAGGTCTAAAATACTGAACCAAGATAGGGTCATAGCAAAACGAAATTTATTTCATGCATTTAACCAAACAACTCATGTGCAATAGATCCAAATTAAGGTATGATGTAAAATATGATATATAAGATATTCAAAACAACATGGTATGGGTATTTAACAAGTCTACTATAAGATAACACAACTAATAGACCAAGCATACAAAAAATACACCACATATCATGAATCATGAAGCAACATACATACATGTATCTAGATTATTTTCATGTCGTTTGTGTGACAACTAGGTATGATGGATCAAGACTACGAATGGATCAATGGATGGATCAAGATTTAACAAGAGATCTTCATGAGAACGAATCCAAAACAAAAGCGAGACTACAGGCAGTATTTTGTACTTGTATATACAACAAAAATCATACAAGTTACTTGCCTTAGGATAGCCGACGAATCCGATGAAAAGAAGAGAATAACGGGAAAGGATCCCGGGCAACGAACACAACACAACGATCACGAACAAGATGATCACGAACAATCACGAACACGACGATCACAAGCACAACACTAGCGGGAGCAACCGTATGCACACAACAATGAAAAGGGGGGGGGGTGTGCACTGCGACTGGAGGACGATGGCAAACAGCGGCGTCAGGAGGCTGCGGCGGCTGGCGTCGGAAGTGGGAGGCCAAGAGGGACGCTACGATGGGAGGTGCTGTTGTCGTGGCTTCGTGGGTGCAGGGCAGCACAGCGATTGTGATAGGCAGGGTCGCGAGGCAGCGTGGCAGGGAGCGCAGGCAGGGGCGGCGCCGGAAGTCAGATGGCAGGGGGTTGGGGTATAGGTCGGGATGCACACCAGGAGAGAGATAAGAAAGATATGGGTTATGGTTTAGGAGATTAGGGTTGAGAGATAATGATTGTAGATGGAGTAAAACAAATTTTGTTGGGATTTTAATGGAATTTTTGGCTAGAAGGATTTTGGGGAATCAAGAGAAGATAGGGGAAGAGCATGATCTGCTTGTTAGGCAGATCAGGGGAATGAGAAGAGATATCTGGGGGAGACTGGGTAAAAGGAAGACGGTATTGGGTAGCGGGTTAGGATCCAATGGAACGGACATGTAATACCCCGTTTTTCATTTATAAAAATTATTATTTATTTTGCACGTAGTGTGCACGTGCCATTTTTTTCGTAAGATGAAATCTTATAATTTTTCCTTACGGATGATGAATATATATATATATGGATATGTATAAGTGTCCTATTATTATTATTTTTATAAAAGGCCGTTGTTTCAAATAAACCTAAGCCCAAAAATCTAATTTAGTTTGTGTAAAAACTATTAGTCTGGCCCATCAATTCAAGCTCATGGATTAATTCTCTTAATAACAACTTGTAAGTAAACATCTTTTAAAAGATTATTTTTATAAAATGTACATGTACAAGTTTTTATATGGAGACTAGAGTAGCTCGTGCATGAAACATGATGTGCATTGCACACCATGTCTCCTTGGCCGGTTTTGGAAGAGGTGGAGATAGTGTAGGGGTGGTTACTTAGTTGTGGGTAGTTATTACAACTCCTACTCTCATCCTAGCCTTCCATCTCATAACCATCTACTAAATCCTAACCCTCCATTTCACCAAGGATGTAGTATAAATACCCCCTTCCATTGTCTTCTTCATTAAAGATCCATTGAAGGAGAAAGATATTTTTTTTAAGAGAGTTGTGAGTGTGTGTACCTTGGAGGCCAGTCATCACTGCACAAGGATTCTCGGATTGGCAAGGAGCAAGGAGGAGAAGGCACATTATCACACTAGAAGGCTTTTACTGAATTTCGTTTTTCGTCAATAAGGTGGGTGTTTCTCATGGCTTCTAGAATAGAATTCATGTTAGAATTGAGTTTGAATTATGTATGCATGTGTAGACTGAAGTGATAAAATGACCGCTTAATTGAAATCTTTTCATGCTATATGTAATGTAGAAAATGTGAATGACTAATGATAGAAAACTGGAAACGACCTGTACAGTTGACCGATAATATGAGCAGCCGACTGACACGAGAAATATAAATTATGTACAGATTGAAATTCCATGAAATGATGCATGTTAAATCTTGATATTCTAGCATGCTAAGTTTGGAATTGATACTTATCTCTATAGACAAGTAATGAGAAAAAGACAAGTGTATGATCAGAATTGTGTTTGAATAAAAGAAAATACTAGTTATGTGAAATTTACTTTTAATTGAAAACTATGTTGTAATGTTGATAAACAGATAAGAATCACATGGTTGTGTGGACATTGTACATATTGTAGTGTGACAAAAATGATGTGTGCTTATTGAAGAACAGAATAGAGAGATGATCTCTTAATTCGAAATTAACTATGTTCAGTCGACCGAATGCATGTAACAGTCGACTGTACTGAACATGAAAAGTTGTATAGCTGAACTACCCAGGACAGCCAACTGGTATGAATGACAGTCGACTCCCCTGTAAATGATAATTAAGATTTTGAACGGTGCGGAACAGCCGACTGACCATGTGCAGCAGTCGACTCTTCCGAGCAATTATTGAGGAACTTTATTTGACTGAACAAGTCGACTGGATGAGCTCCAAGTCGACTGTTCAGAGTACTTTTGGTATATCAGAAATTCTATGATTTTGTTTATAATAAAGGTTATGAATCTTATGTTGATTATTGGTTATGACAGTAAACTCTATTTGTCCTTACATGAATCATTTATTAGAATTTGTGAAAGTTGTATGAATGTGAAGGCTATGAACATGAAAAAGAAAATCTATTATGATTATGAAAAATGAACTTATGAGATAGTAAAGCTCAATGTTGGAAGTTGTGAATTTGAATTGAAACAAAAGAGTAGCTAAGTCTCCCCCGGCAAATTGGAAAGAAATGAAATGAATTGAAATGAAAGACCAAGGTTGGTCACGTTGAATGAATGAATAAGTCCGGTTTAGTGGAGAGGCTAACTCTCGAGCTTTGATTTTGTTCATGATTATAATAAAAACTAAGGATTAGTACATAGTGGAGATGTGATGAAAGTGAGAGAAAAACACAAGTATGAGAGCTAGAGTTTACGGTGTGGGTGTGAGCCACAGAATGCATGCTTGATGAGTCAAGGCATGGCGTGGGCACTACTCAGTAATGATCGGACCTTAGCAACGCTTGTGGGATGTTTGGTGACTGCAAGAGAATCGTGTGTCAGGGAGGAGGCTGAATTGCCACAGAATGCATGCTTGATGAGTCAAGACATGGCGTGGGATTCCCCTTCAGGGTCCGGTACACGTGCTTGTACTCATAGATCATCTAAGATACTTACCGTAATTACAGTAGTAGATTTAAGTCATGACGAGGGATTGAACCCTATAAAATGAAGAACGATTAAGAGGCTTGCCCTCGAACCTATGTAGAATGGGATGCATAGAATCCGAACAAGTGTGCATTAGTGTCATTTAATATAATAATTGCATTAAGGATTAAGTGCACAATCACAACACGACATCATTAAGATTTTTCCTTTACTTTCATTTGATATGTGAACAAGTTTGTGATTTGTTAAGAAATAAGAATCGTTATATTGTTCTGGCATAGAGAGGATGGCCATGTATAATTATCATCGGTTGAATAAACTGACGTACCCACAGTTTGTATGCAGGATAATTGGTTCGATAAAGGTTAAAGAAGAATTAATGCTCAAAGATTATTTATTGTTGCATCTTTTGTATAAAGTTGTAATTATTTCTGCTGTCATTATTTGTAAATTATTGATGTATATGCTTCCGCTGTAAATGTAAAGTGTAAAAATCTCATGTAACTCTGATGTAAAGTGAAAAGTTTCAATTCCTTGTAAAATTGTACCGAATGAGACGAAAAGATCCTGTAGAAATTCAGCTGTATTTGGAATTCGGTGCGTTACAGAGTGGTATCAGAGCTATGTTTCACATTCTTACAAATTTATAAGGAACGACACCCTAGATGTGGACACTAGAGTGTGTGTTTGAGTCTAAAGATTTAAATGTAAGTTACTTACATTTGTGTTGCTCTATGATTTATGTTTCTTCCTCTCTATTTCTAAGATGGCTGATTATTTCGACCCTGTTGGCGACGGCGACCGGCATATCATTGAGGAAGAGTACCATTCTGGACAAGCAGATCCCGAGAAAGAGTACCATCCTGGGCAAGCTGATTCTGATGAAGAGGAGTGGCCTGAATCTCGAGAGATTACCCCACCTCTAGACTCGTCTGATGATTCTTCTTCTGATGAAGAAGAAGAACCTGTTTCGAATAGTCTTGTTGCTTCTCTTCAGAGGCAGGTTGAATCACTGCGGGAGAGAGTCGGATTATTGGAGGCACAATTGGCCAAGCGCAAGGACGACTTTTCCGTTCTTAGTCATCGTGTATGGGAACTCGAGAAGAGGAAGAATCTGACCGATGTGCTGAAGAAAGAAGTTGATGAACTACGGGGAGAACTTCGTGAAGCGAAGAGGAACCGTAGGAGTTAGACTGTTGTAGCTTCTACTATCTTTCATTCTGATGTCAAGAAATGTTTTTCAATTCGAATGTATAAAGTTTGGAATTCAATGACATGCAAGTTGATTTAAAATTCATGTCTTATACTTCGAATTTAATGGATCTTTTGCATCAGAATATGTCTAGAAGAGGAGCTAGAAATGATGAAGGTTTGGATCTGGAAACGGAACTTGCGAGGGTTTATCAGACGCTCAACGCCGTAGCTGTAACTACTGTTTCCCCGTATTTTTATTTTATACTGTATTTTGCCATATTGTATTCTTTCATCTATTTGAGATCCGTATTTTATTTCTATTCGAATAAAATCGTTATTTTGTCTCGACTCAATTTTGGATCTTTTTATCAAATTCGATTGCCATCTTGCACCGTTCTATATGAGTAATAGCCCGATTCTTCTCTTTTATCTTTCTAAACCCCATTATTGTGCTTTTTGACCATTTCTTCTGTTGGGCTCTTTTTGGAACGGGTCCCCTAAACTCTCAAACCCGCAAACCCGCTAACCTAGTATTTAAACCCCTAACCCTAATCTCTACTGTTTAACCCTAATTAACATACCGCCGCTAACCATCTTCCCCAGTCTCCTTCTCCTCCATTTTCGCTACCGCCCAACCAACCCGTTCCTCCCCAACTCCGATCATCGTCGCCCCAATCCGTCTCCCTCTCGTCTTCACAACCACCAGACCATCGCCATCGTCCCCTCCGTCTTCGCCATTAACCCAACACCCTGAACCCATCGCCTCGACTTCGAACCCATTTTCCGAACGCCTCGTCATCTCCGACCACCACACCTCGACCCCCATCGCCTCGTCGACCCCCTCAGCACCACCACCTCCATAACTCCTTCGACGTCGCTCCGTCGCATCCCCTCGCATCGCCGAACAACTCCCCCGTACACCTCCCCTGTTTCGAACCCACGAACAGAGGAGCACGCCGCCGCCGTCGCCTCCCGTCGCACTCGAGCCTTCGCCGCCGCTCGTCGCACCGCAGTCGCCGCCGTCGAAGAACCCTCGCCGTCGCTATCTCGCTCGCGCGCTGTTTCGTCGAAGGAATGAACGAAGAAGAGAACGATCGAAGAAGAAGAGGGAAAAAGGCGGGGACGATTTCCAGCTGTTGGATCGCGTCAGATCCGTGCGATCTGATCGCTGTTCGGTGTTCGTGCCGCATGGGATCCAGATCCGCTGATTCCTGTTCCGGCGGAGATCCGCTGCGGAGGAGCCACCTGATTCGCTGCGCTCGCTGTTCCCTGTTCGTGCCGCACGAGATCCAGTCTCCGCTGTTCCCTGTTCGTCTCAGATCCGCTGTGCAGAAAGCGATCTGATTGGTCGGTTCGCTGTTTCGTGTTTTGCCCACACCGGATCCCAGACCGCTGCACCCTGTTCTGGCCTCAGATCCGCTGCTTCCCAGCGATCTGATTCGCCTGTTTCGGTGTTTCCTGTTCTACCCGCAGCGAATCCGAAGCCGTGTTTCGCTGTTCTGAGCCGATCTTGTGCGCAAGGAAAGCTCGATCTTCGATCAGATTTTGCACGCGCTTTTCGAGGATATTTCCGGGGATTTTTCTACTCTTTTTGCTTCAACAAGCGGAGATTTTAATCGTCATTTAAGGCAAGTAACCTTGTACATCTTATTGTCCTAGTACAAGTCTCTTTGAAATACCACATGTAGTTAGTTTGTGACTCTCCTTTGAAATATCATAGTAAAACAATTTGAACCTTCAAACTCACCAATCTAAGAGTCACAAAACTTCCTCGTATTAAATAATAATTCAATTGGACTCTTTTATCTCCTTGAACTTGCGAATCACATGGACATATGAATTAAGGACCCCTAGAAATTGTAGACGCATATAAATTTAGTGTTTTGGCAATTTGTGATTATTATGACTTGGAAAATATTATTATTCGCTGTTTGATTCCCATTACCATGTATTTGTGCCACGTAATGATTTTAGACACCAAATTACATAACTCTATGAAATCTACATTAGTGAATTATTTCTTGCTGTCTGGATTTTTCTTTTGCGGTTTCGACCCTCTTATATTGGGAATTTGGACCCGAGCCCTGAATATGAAACGTAGATCAGGATGTGTAGATGTCGACAGACTCCAGAATGATTGAATTTGGAGTTACGGTCTAGGAGATATGGCTGTTATACTGCAGCTGTGTCAGTAGGCGCAGTTTTGTAAAAACTGCTGTATATATTGACTTTGCGAATTATTTTAGCTGTACAAACAGCGTGCGTCTGACCCCAAATTTTGTGTGTAGCTGCTGGACATCATCTAGGACATCCCTAAATTTTTCTAGAATTAATTTACAACATTTACTTAGGTGTGCTTGCTTGATAAGAGTTAATAACAATAACAAGCCGGGGTTTGGGAAAGATTATAGAGTGGACAATATAGATACGTGTACTCGGAAGGGGGCCCGTGTTTCCCAATACTTGGTTCATGAACTTGTTGTACCTTGTTTGATTCATGGAGTCGGTTACTCGGCTCATGAACTTGTTTGATTCTTGAACCCATTGTGTGGTTCTTGAACTTGCTTGTGGATTCGCGAACTTGCTTCGTGAACTTGTTATTTAATTTTCGATTCATGAACCAAGGCTTGCTTGATACTTGATACCTGAGTACGCCGCCCTATAAAATCCATTACTAGATCTAAACGAAAGTGTTTGACTGTAGCAACCATGTAGTATAATGGATGCATGTCGTGCTACCTAGCTAGTAACTCATCACTAGACTTGAACTTGATGACTTGGACTCGATAACTTGAACTAGACTTGGACTTGAGAAACTTGAGCTAGATAACTTGACACTTGGACTGGATGACTAGACATTTGAGACCCAACATTTAAGATAACATATGACACTAGACTTGAGTTGACACTTGACATTAATTACCCTTATAGGTGTACCTGACATGTGTTTCACCACTAGCAGTTGTTATCCAACCTAGTTACTAAGATGTTCCCTCTTGCTAGCTAGTCTTTGAATTTGCCACTACTTCTTATAACCTTGCTTATTCTTGATTCCGATTCTTGTTTTCCCCTTTCTTGTACTTGCTTTTACTACTTGTGGCCCTAACTTGCACTAAGGGCATTTTCTCTTGTTTCCCCTCTTGTTTCCTGTTTATCTTTTATTAAACAGACTTTGGAGACGAGCTTCCCGCAGGAATTGCTGAGCAAAGGTTCTAGTTTCCAAGTGGAGAAGGACTTGACTGGAATATTTTAATTTCTTGCATTATTAGTTTATTTGAATTATTATTATTTTCTTGAAAAATTGAGAACTTGTAACGGGCTGATGTTCCCGAGTTTTACTTTGATTCAGACTTGAAACTACTTGGATGGTTTATTATAATTCAGTTGTTTCTGTTGCTAGAAAATTATTCATGCATGCTTGGTTTTATATCTCTCTTGTTATATATACTTGTTGTGATGCTGAGTCGATCCTACAGCTTATGGATGATTGAGAAATCATTCGCTGGGCTTAGTCATGCGCTCGTATTCCGTATTTTGGGAAGCGGGGCGTGACAAGGTTTTTAGTGGTATCAGAGCCAGGTTTGGCTAATGTGTTAGTTTGACTAATACATTAGACACGCTTGACTCAGTCAGGATTAACTCAACATTAAACAGGCCATGCAACCACATGAATAATTTAATAGTCAACTCGATCTGGATACAAGTCTTATCCCATCCATTTTGATTTCTTCATATCCAATTCTTTGACTCCTTGCTTCCTTCAATCTCTTGCATTCGTCCTGATTTGTTGATTTCTTATTGGGTACAATTTATTCTTCCGTACCCATATTCTTTTGATTCCGGTGCAAGCAATCTCTTATCTTCTGCTTGCCTCGTTGATTCCTTCTTATTTCAACTCTTGTGTCGTTTATTGCTCTTCGTGCCTTGCATTCATCTTCAACTGTTGACTCACTTTGAGTATCATGCTAGTTATTCCTTCTCTGCTATATTCTCTTCAATTCCGATTTTGCCCCTCGTCCTCCTTCCTTCATATTCAATTCCTTAATTTTCTTTTGTCCCTTCTAGTCATCCTCCTATTTAACTCATTATTGGATGTAGCTTCATTTTTCTCCTACTTATTTTTCTGTTTATAATTATTTTTTTTCCGAATACTTTCTATACTTCGATGATTAATTATTATATTTATTTTCGATTTTCTAAAAAAAAATGTTTCTTAATAAAGAATTTGTTTTTCCGAACAATGGTGTATTTTTAACTTCACTTATCACTTTTTAATCGACTATATATTTCTACCGAACTATTTTGATAAGACAATTCTTATTTTGTTGTATAACGTTGTTATTACTACTGTTATTATTATTACTATTATTTTCATTATCCTTACTAGCATTATTATTATTGTTACTACTATTGATATTCTTATTGTTATTTTCATTATTTTATTAATATTGTTAATATTAAATTACTTCCACAAAAATGTTGGGCTAAACTATATCTTGTCTTACATTATTATTTTTACTGGTATTGTTGATATTATTATTATTGTTATGATTCTTTTGCGATTACTGTTATTATTACTGTTATGATCATTTTTATTATTATTGATATTTTTATTGTCATTAGTATCGATATTTTTGTTATTATTATGGTTATTGGTATTATTATTTTTATCGTTACAATTATTATTATTTTTTTTTTATTCGTTTTGAGCCTGAGCATGCTCAATTTTATATACATTTCACCACTTCGGTGCAACCTGATGTCGAGATGGCAGATATGCAACTCGATGTCACTGGAGGCAAATTGCAACTGGTTATCGGCGAGGCAAAATGTGCAGCCGAATATCCGGACGGCAACTTGAAACCTGATGTCGTGAAGGCAAATATGCAACTTGATGTTAAGGATGCAAGATTTTCTACCTATTACTAATTGATATTTCAAGACTCGTTACTTATATAAATAAACTGATGGTAAAATAATATTTTCGTTATTATTAATATTACTATCGTTTCAATTGATGTTATTATTATTGGTTTCATCACCTTTATTACCGTTATTATTTTTATTATTATTACTGTTATTTCATTGATATTATTGTTATTATTGCTATTATCATATTATTTATTACCATTATTGATATTTGTTGTATTATAATTTATGTTAAAAGCCAGTAGTTTTGATACGTATTCTATCTTTTAGTTATGAAAATTGAAGCTCAAGCCTTATATCCATTTTGCATTTTTACCTATCTCTATTTGGAGCCCATACTCTCTTTGATCTTGGTGTCTCATTCCTTTCTTCCTGCTCGAATCGTCGCTTGATGTCACGTGGTCTACAACGACATGTCTGGAGCTTGGAGTGTCACCATCAGAGTAACGCAGCGGAAGCGTGGTGGACCCATGACCCACATGACCCAGGATCATGTTGTTGTTTCTCCTTTCTTGTATTGTGTTTTGTTCCATTCCTTGCACCATTTGCTGTCCCCTATTTCTTGCTTTTGTTCTCATCCATTGACTCATTGCGTGGTGCATCTTTCCCTTGTCGCTCCCTTCTTCGATTCCAGCTCTTTCTATTCGTTCACCTCATTGCCTTGTTATCTTGCAAGTCTTGTGGTGTTCAGTGTTCTTCTTCGTTTTTGATACCGGTTATTTCCTTCTTGCATTCCATCCTGCCATCATGTACTCATTCATTATTGGATTCAATTCTTTCCTGTCTTCCATCTCCTTGGTTTCAGTTCTGCCTACTCCTTCATCGTATTTATTATCTTGTGTTATTTGGATCCTTTAGATGCTGTTATTCTCTTTCATGCCTTCCATTTGACCATCGTTGTTACCCACCCCCTCTTATTTTGGTGTTACCACCAAGTTGATTTTTCTTGGATCCCTTGTTTGTTACTCTCCCCTAAGTTGCTTTTACCTTGTCCTGTGCACCGCCTAAGCAAATTTCGAGGACGAAATTTTTGTGTAAGGTGGGTAGGATTTGTAACTACTGTTTCCCCGTATTTGTATTTTATACTGTATTTTGCCATATTGTATTCTTTCATCTATTTGAGATCCGTATTTTATTTCTATTCGAATAAAATCGTTATTTTGTCTCGACTCAATTTTGGATCTTTTTATCAAATTCGATTGCCATCTTGCACCGTTCTATATGAGTAATAGCCCGATTCTTCTCTTTTATCTTTCTAAACCCCATTATTGTGCTTTTTGACCATTTCTTCTGTTGGGCTCTTTTTGGAACGGGTCCCCTAAACTCTCAAACCCGCAAACCCGCTAACCTAGTATTTAAACCCCTAACCCTAATCTCTACTGTTTAACCCTAATTAACATACCGCCGCTAACCATCTTCCCCAGTCTCCTTCTCCTCCATTTTCGCTACCGCCCAACCAACCCGTTCCTCCCCAACTCCGATCATCGTCGCCCCAATCCGTCTCCCTCTCGTCTTCACAACCACCAGACCATCGCCATCGTCCCCTCCGTCTTCGCCATTAACCCAACACCCTGAACCCATCGCCTCGACTTCGAACCCATTTTCCGAACGCCTCGTCATCTCCGACCACCACACCTCGACCCCCATCGCCTCGTCGACCCCCTCAGCACCACCACCTCCATAACTCCTTCGACGTCGCTCCGTCGCATCCCCTCGCATCGCCGAACAACTCCCCCGTACACCTCCCCTGTTTCGAACCCACGAACAGAGGAGCACGCCGCCGCCGTCGCCTCCCGTCGCACTCGAGCCTTCGCCGCCGCTCGTCGCACCGCAGTCGCCGCCGTCGAAGAACCCTCGCCGTCGCTATCTCGCTCGCGCGCTGTTTCGTCGAAGGAATGAACGAAGAAGAGAACGATCGAAGAAGAAGAGGGAAAAAGGCGGGGACGATTTCCAGCCGTTGGATCGCGTCAGATCCGTGCGATCTGATCGCTGTTCGGTGTTCGTGCCGCATGGGATCCAGATCCGCTGATTCCTGTTCCGGCGGAGATCCGCTGCGGAGGAGCCACCTGATTCGCTGTGCTCGCTGTTCCCTGTTCGTGCCGCACGAGATCCAGTCTCCGTTGTTCCCTGTTCGTCTCAGATCCGCTATGCAGAAAGCGATCTGATTGGTCGGTTCGCTGTTTCGTGTTTTGCCCACACCGGATCCCAGACCGCTGCACCCTGTTCTGGCCTCAGATCCGCTGCTTCCCAGCGATCTGATTCGCCTGTTTCGGTGTTTCCTGTTCTACCCGCAGCGAATCCGAAGCCGTGTTTCGCTGTTCTGAGCCGATCTTGTGCGCAAGGAAAGCTCGATCTTCGATCAGATTTTGCACGCGCTTTTCGAGGATATTTCCGGGGATTTTTCTACTCTTTTTGCTTCAACAAGCGGAGATTTTAATCGTCATTTAAGGCAAGTAACCTTGTACATCTTATTGTCCTAGTACAAGTCTCTTTGAAATACCACATGTAGTTAGTTTGTGACTCTCCTTTGAAATATCATAGTAAAACAATTTGAACCTTCAAACTCACCAATCTAAGAGTCACAAAACTTCCTCGTATTAAATAATAATTCAATTGGACTCTTTTATCTCCTTGAACTTGCGAATCACATGGACATATGAATTAAGGACCCCTAGAAATTGTAGACGCATATAAATTTAGTGTTTTGGCAATTTGTGATTATTATGACTTGGAAAATATTATTATTCGCTGTTTGATTCCCATTACCATGTATTTGTGCCACGTAATGATTTTAGACACCAAATTACATAACTCTATGAAATCTACATTAGTGAATTATTTCTTGCTGTCTGGATTTTTCTTTTGCGGTTTCGACCCTCTTATATTGGGAATTTGGACCCGAGCCCTGAATATGAAACGTAGATCAGGATGTGTAGATGTCAACAGACTCCAGAATGATTGAATTTGGAGTTACGGTCTAGGAGATATGGCTGTTATACTGCAGCTGTGTCAGTAGGCGCAGTTTTGTAAAAACTGCTGTATATATTGACTTTGCGAATTATTTTAGCTGTACAAACAGCGTGCGTCTGACCCCAAATTTTGTGTGTAGCTGCTGGACATCATCTAGGACATCCCTAAATTTTTCTAGAATTAATTTACAACATTTACTTAGGTGTGCTTGCTTGATAAGAGTTAATAACAATAACAAGCCGGGGTTTGGGAAAGATTATAGAGTGGACAATATAGATACGTGTACTCGGAAGGGGGCCCGTGTTTCCCAATACTTGGTTCATGAACTTGTTGTACCTTGTTTGATTCATGGAGTCGGTTACTCGGCTCATGAACTTGTTTGATTCTTGAACCCATTGTGTGGTTCTTGAACTTGCTTGTGGATTCGCGAACTTGCTTCGTGAACTTGTTATTTAATTTTCGATTCATGAACCAAGGCTTGCTTGATACTTGATACCTGAGTACGCCGCCCTATAAAATCCATTACTAGATCTAAACGAAAGTGTTTGACTGTAGCAACCATGTAGTATAATGGATGCATGTCGTGCTACCTAGCTAGTAACTCATCACTAGACTTGAACTTGATGACTTGGACTCGATAACTTGAACTAGACTTGGACTTGAGAAACTTGAGCTAGATAACTTGACACTTGGACTGGATGACTAGACATTTGAGACCCAACATTTAAGATAACATATGACACTAGACTTGAGTTGACACTTGACATTAATTACCCTTATAGGTGTACCTGACATGTGTTTCACCACTAGCAGTTGTTATCCAACCTAGTTACTAAGATGTTCCCTCTTGCTAGCTAGTCTTTGAATTTGCCACTACTTCTTATAACCTTGCTTATTCTTGATTCCGATTCTTGTTTTCCCCTTTCTTGTACTTGCTTTTACTACTTGTGGCCCTAACTTGCACTAAGGGCATTTTCTCTTGTTTCCCCTCTTGTTTCCTGTTTATCTTTTATTAAACAGACTTTGGAGACGAGCTTCCCGCAGGAATTGCTGAGCAAAGGTTCTAGTTTCCAAGTGGAGAAGGACTTGACTGGAATATTTTAATTTCTTGCATTATTAGTTTATTTGAATTATTATTATTTTCTTGAAAAATTGAGAACTTGTAACGGGCTGATGTTCCCGAGTTTTACTTTGATTCAGACTTGAAACTACTTGGATGGTTTATTATAATTCAGTTGTTTCTGTTGCTAGAAAATTATTCATGCATGCTTGGTTTTATATCTCTCTTGTTATATATACTTGTTGTGATGCTGAGTCGATCCTACAGCTTATGGATGATTGAGAAATCATTCGCTGGGCTTAGTCATGCGCTCGTATTCCGTATTTTGGGAAGCGGGGCGTGACAAGGTTTTTAGTGGTATCAGAGCCAGGTTTGGCTAATGTGTTAGTTTGACTAATACATTAGACACGCTTGACTCAGTCAGGATTAACTCAACATTAAACAGGCCATGCAACCACATGAATAATTTAATAGTCAACTCGATCTGGATACAAGTCTTATCCCATCCATTTTGATTTCTTCATATCCAATTCTTTGACTCCTTGCTTCCTTCCATCTCTTACTTTCGTCCTGATTTGTTGATTTCTTATTGGGTACAATTTATTCTTCCGTACCCATATTCTTTTGATTCCGGTGCAAGCAATCTCTTATCTTCTGCTTGCCTCGTTGATTCCTTCTTATTTCAACTCTTGTGTCGTTTATTGCTCTTCGTGCCTTGCATTCATCTTCAACTGTTGACTCACTTTGAGTATCATGCTAGTTATTCCTTCTCTGCTATATTCTCTTCAATTCCGATTTTGCCCCTCGTCCTCCTTCCTTCATATTCAATTCCTTAATTTTCTTTTGTCCCTTCTAGTCATCCTCCTATTTAACTCATTATTGGATGTAGCTTCATTTTTCTCCTACTTATTTTTCTGTTTATAATTATTTTTTTTCCGAATACTTTCTATACTTCGATGATTAATTATTATATTTATTTTCGATTTTCTAAAAAAAAAATGTTTCTTAATAAAGAATTTGTTTTTCCGAACAATGGTGTATTTTTAACTTCACTTATCACTTTTTAATCGACTATATATTTCTACCGAACTATTTTGATAAGACAATTCTTATTTTGTTGTATAACGTTGTTATTACTACTGTTATTATTATTACTATTATTTTCATTATCCTTACTAGCATTATTATTATTGTTACTACTATTGATATTCTTATTGTTATTTTCATTATTTTATTAATATTGTTAATATTAAATTACTTCCACAAAAATGTTGGGCTAAACTATATCTTGTCTTACATTATTATTTTTACTGGTATTGTTGATATTATTATTATTGTTATGATTCTTTTGCGATTACTGTTATTATTACTGTTATGATCATTTTTATTATTATTGATATTTTTATTGTCATTAGTATCGATATTTTTGTTATTATTATGGTTATTGGTATTATTATTTTTATCGTTACAATTATTATTATTTTTTTTTTATTCGTTTTGAGCCTGAGCATGCTCAATTTTATATACATTTCACCACTTCGGTGCAACCTGATGTCGAGATGGCAGATATGCAACTCGATGTCACTGGAGGCAAATTGCAACTGGTTATCGGCGAGGCAAAATGTGCAGCCGAATATCCGGACGGCAACTTGAAACCTGATGTCGTGAAGGCAAATATGCAACTTGATGTTAAGGATGCAAGATTTTCTACCTATTACTAATTGATATTTCAAGACTCGTTACTTATATAAATAAACTGATGGTAAAATAATATTTTCGTTATTATTAATATTACTATCGTTTCAATTGATGTTATTATTATTGGTTTCATCACCTTTATTACCGTTATTATTTTTATTATTATTACTGTTATTTCATTGATATTATTGTTATTATTGCTATTATCATATTATTTATTACCATTATTGATATTTGTTGTATTATAATTTATGTTAAAAGCCAGTAGTTTTGATACGTATTCTATCTTTTAGTTATGAAAATTGAAGCTCAAGCCTTATATCCATTTTGCATTTTTACCTATCTCTATTTGGAGCCCATACTCTCTTTGATCTTGGTGTCTCATTCCTTTCTTCCTGCTCGAATCGTCGCTTGATGTCACGTGGTCTACAACGACATGTCTGGAGCTTGGAGTGTCACCATCAGAGTAACGCAGCGGAAGCGTGGTGGACCCATGACCCACATGACCCAGGATCATGTTGTTGTTTCTCCTTTCTTGTATTGTGTTTTGTTCCATTCCTTGCACCATTTGCTGTCCCCTATTTCTTGCTTTTGTTCTCATCCATTGACTCATTGCGTGGTGCATCTTTCCCTTGTCGCTCCCTTCTTCGATTCCAGCTCTTTCTATTCGTTCACCTCATTGCCTTGTTATCTTGCAAGTCTTGTGGTGTTCAGTGTTCTTCTTCGTTTTTGATACCGGTTATTTCCTTCTTGCATTCCATCCTGCCATCATGTACTCATTCATTATTGGATTCAATTCTTTCCTGTCTTCCATCTCCTTGGTTTCAGTTCTGCCTACTCCTTCATCGTATTTATTATCTTGTGTTATTTGGATCCTTTAGATGCTGTTATTCTCTTTCATGCCTTCCATTTGACCATCGTTGTTACCCACCCCCTCTTATTTTGGTGTTACCACCAAGTTGATTTTTCTTGGATCCCTTGTTTGTTACTCTCCCCTAAGTTGCTTTTACCTTGTCCTGTGCACCGCCTAAGCAAATTTCGAGGACGAAATTTTTGTGTAAGGTGGGTAGGATTTGTAACTACTGTTTCCCCGTATTTGTATTTTATACTGTATTTTGCCATATTGTATTCTTTCATCTATTTGAGATCCGTATTTTATTTCTATTCGAATAAAATCGTTATTTTGTCTCGACTCAATTTTGGATCTTTTTATCAAATTCGATTGCCATCTTGCACCGTTCTATATGAGTAATAGCCCGATTCTTCTCTTTTATCTTTCTAAACCCCATTATTGTGCTTTTTGACCATTTCTTCTGTTGGGCTCTTTTTGGAACGGGTCCCCTAAACTCTCAAACCCGCAAACCCGCTAACCTAGTATTTAAACCCCTAACCCTAATCTCTACTGTTTAACCCTAATTAACATACCGCCGCTAACCATCTTCCCCAGTCTCCTTCTCCTCCATTTTCGCTACCGCCCAACCAACCCGTTCCTCCCCAACTCCGATCATCGTCGCCCCAATCCGTCTCCCTCTCGTCTTCACAACCACCAGACCATCGCCATCGTCCCCTCCGTCTTCGCCATTAACCCAACACCCTGAACCCATCGCCTCGACTTCGAACCCATTTTCCGAACGCCTCGTCATCTCCGACCACCACACCTCGACCCCCATCGCCTCGTCGACCCCCTCAGCACCACCACCTCCATAACTCCTTCGACGTCGCTCCGTCGCATCCCCTCGCATCGCCGAACAACTCCCCCGTACACCTCCCCTGTTTCGAACCCACGAACAGAGGAGCACGCCGCCGCCGTCGCCTCCCGTCGCACTCGAGCCTTCGCCGCCGCTCGTCGCACCGCAGTCGCCGCCGTCGAAGAACCCTCGCCGTCGCTATCTCGCTCGCGCGCTGTTTCGTCGAAGGAATGAACGAAGAAGAGAACGATCGAAGAAGAAGAGGGAAAAAGGCGGGGACGATTTCCAGCCGTTGGATCGCGTCAGATCCGTGCGATCTGATCGCTGTTCGGTGTTCGTGCCGCATGGGATCCAGATCCGCTGATTCCTGTTCCGGCGGAGATCCGCTGCGGAGGAGCCACCTGATTCGCTGCGCTCGCTGTTCCCTGTTCGTGCCGCACGAGATCCAGTCTCCGCTGTTCCCTGTTCGTCTCAGATCCGCTGTGCAGAAAGCGATCTGATTGGTCGGTTCGCTGTTTCGTGTTTTGCCCACACCGGATCCCAGACCGCTGCACCCTGTTCTGGCCTCAGATCCGCTGCTTCCCAGCGATCTGATTCGCCTGTTTCGGTGTTTCCTGTTCTACCCGCAGCGAATCCGAAGCCGTGTTTCGCTGTTCTGAGCCGATCTTGTGCGCAAGGAAAGCTCGATCTTCGATCAGATTTTGCACGCGCTTTTCGAGGATATTTCCGGGGATTTTTCTACTCTTTTTGCTTCAACAAGCGGAGATTTTAATCGTCATTTAAGGCAAGTAACCTTGTACATCTTATTGTCCTAGTACAAGTCTCTTTGAAATACCACATGTAGTTAGTTTGTGACTCTCCTTTGAAATATCATAGTAAAACAATTTGAACCTTCAAACTCACCAATCTAAGAGTCACAAAACTTCCTCGTATTAAATAATAATTCAATTGGACTCTTTTATCTCCTTGAACTTGCGAATCACATGGACATATGAATTAAGGACCCCTAGAAATTGTAGACGCATATAAATTTAGTGTTTTGGCAATTTGTGATTATTATGACTTGGAAAATATTATTATTCGCTGTTTGATTCCCATTACCATGTATTTGTGCCACGTAATGATTTTAGACACCAAATTACATAACTCTATGAAATCTACATTAGTGAATTATTTCTTGCTGTCTGGATTTTTCTTTTGCGGTTTCGACCCTCTTATATTGGGAATTTGGACCCGAGCCCTGAATATGAAACGTAGATCAGGATGTGTAGATGTCGACAGACTCCAGAATGATTGAATTTGGAGTTACGGTCTAGGAGATATGGCTGTTATACTGCAGCTGTGTCAGTAGGCGCAGTTTTGTAAAAACTGCTGTATATATTGACTTTGCGAATTATTTTAGCTGTACAAACAGCGTGCGTCTGACCCCAAATTTTGTGTGTAGCTGCTGGACATCATCTAGGACATCCCTAAATTTTTCTAGAATTAATTTACAACATTTACTTAGGTGTGCTTGCTTGATAAGAGTTAATAACAATAACAAGCCGGGGTTTGGGAAAGATTATAGAGTGGACAATATAGATACGTGTACTCGGAAGGGGGCCCGTGTTTCCCAATACTTGGTTCATGAACTTGTTGTACCTTGTTTGATTCATGGAGTCGGTTACTCGGCTCATGAACTTGTTTGATTCTTGAACCCATTGTGTGGTTCTTGAACTTGCTTGTGGATTCGCGAACTTGCTTCGTGAACTTGTTATTTAATTTTCGATTCATGAACCAAGGCTTGCTTGATACTTGATACCTGAGTACGCCGCCCTATAAAATCCATTACTAGATCTAAACGAAAGTGTTTGACTGTAGCAACCATGTAGTATAATGGATGCATGTCGTGCTACCTAGCTAGTAACTCATCACTAGACTTGAACTTGATGACTTGGACTCGATAACTTGAACTAGACTTGGACTTGAGAAACTTGAGCTAGATAACTTGACACTTGGACTGGATGACTAGACATTTGAGACCCAACATTTAAGATAACATATGACACTAGACTTGAGTTGACACTTGACATTAATTACCCTTATAGGTGTACCTGACATGTGTTTCACCACTAGCAGTTGTTATCCAACCTAGTTACTAAGATGTTCCCTCTTGCTCGCTAGTCTTTGAATTTGCCACTACTTCTTATAACCTTGCTTATTCTTGATTCCGATTCTTGTTTTCCCCTTTCTTGTACTTGCTTTTACTACTTGTGGCCCTAACTTGCACTAAGGGCATTTTCTCTTGTTTCCCCTCTTGTTTCCTGTTTATCTTTTATTAAACAGACTTTGGAGACGAGCTTCCCGCAGGAATTGCTGAGCAAAGGTTCTAGTTTCCAAGTGGAGAAGGACTTGACTGGAATATTTTAATTTCTTGCATTATTAGTTTATTTGAATTATTATTATTTTCTTGAAAAATTGAGAACTTGTAACGGGCTGATGTTCCCGAGTTTTACTTTGATTCAGACTTGAAACTACTTGGATGGTTTATTATAATTCAGTTGTTTCTGTTGCTAGAAAATTATTCATGCATGCTTGGTTTTATATCTCTCTTGTTATATATACTTGTTGTGATGCTGAGTCGATCCTACAGCTTATGGATGATTGAGAAATCATTCGCTGGGCTTAGTCATGCGCTCGTATTCCGTATTTTGGGAAGCGGGGCGTGACAGTAGCCATGAATCAGAACCAAGGAAGGGGGCCTGTGAATCCGGTGCCCGAGGCGATTAAACTAGTGAAATCGTTCAAGCAGATGAAACCACCTGTGTTCGAAGGGAAGTCAGACCCTGATGCAGCTGATAACTGGATTCGTCAGGTAGAGACGATCTTTGAAGTGCTGGAGACCCCGGAAGGCAGCAAGGTCAAGTTGGCGACTCTGCAACTTGAGAAGGATGCAGCTGTTTGGTGACAGTCGATGAACAGGACAATGGGAGGCATAGTTCTCAGCTGGGAGGAATTTTTGGAAGAATTCCGTAGTCACTATTTTTCCTCCGACGTCCAGGAGAAGAAGGCTATGGAGTTTCTGTCATTACAGCAGGGTGGCATGTCAGTTAGGGAGTACGAGACCAAGTTTACTCAGCTCTCTAGATATGCGCTTGAATTAGTGATGGATGAGGCGAAGAAGGCTCGTAAGTTCGAGCATGGGTTAAGGCCGAGCTTGAGGTCCCGGATGATACCTCTTGGTATCAGGAGATTCGACAAGTTAGTCAAACGAGCAGCAGCCACGGAAGTAGACATGGAGCAGTTTCATGTTGTTCAGAATCGGAGGAACAACTGGCATTCTGGAAAGAGGCCCGCAACTTCTGGGAATTTCAAGGGGCAACCATCTGCACAAAGGTTCAAACCGACAGGGGCGAACGCTATTAGTATGGCTGGAGGAACTGGGAACAATGTTGTGAGACCTTCTGCGGTCACTTGCTTCAACTGTGGTACGAAGGGACATTACCAATCTCAATGTCTCAAACCATGGACTGGCAATCACAATGTGCCAACGCAGCAGACTGGAAAGAGACCGTACTAACCAGGGCGAGTATTTGCCTTGACGGAAGCTGATGCCGATGAGGTGGATCATGTCATCACTGGTACGAGGGCGGATGTTTAGAGGTTTATGTTGTTTCTTTTTTCCATCTATTTAGTGAACTATTGCGTAATGAGTATGTATTATGTAACAGGCAAACTTTATTTGAATGGAATGAAAGCTGTTGTGTTGTTCGATACTGGATCCTCTCATTCTTTTGTGTCTCCTAAATTTGCTAAAGTGTTGGGAGTTGAACTGAAGATTTTTCCAGGCAAGATCTTAGCAGTAGCTACTCCATCAGGGGAAACTTTAACCACTGATCGGTACTATGCAGATTGTGAGATTGTGATTGGGGACAGAATCTTTGGGATTGATCTAATCGAGCTGACTATCTTGGGAGTCGATGTTATCATTGGCATTGATTGGATGTCGGTGTACAGTGCAAGCATCGAGTGTAAGACCAAGACGGTAACAGTGAAGGCTCCAGGTGGACCTGAAGTTACTTTCCAAGGGAAGAAAAAGTGTTCTAGGCTGGTGGCATCTATTCGTAAGGAAGAAACTCCTGTGGAAGCGCAAGGGATTCCTGTGGTTCGGGACTATCCGACTGTGTTCTTGGATGATTTTTCTGGGTTACCCCCACACCGTGATGTAGATTTCAGCATCACTGTTCAACCGGGGAGTGTACCCATTTCTAAGGCACCGTATAGGATGACACCAGTGGAGTAGGATGAGATCAAGCGGCAGATTGAGAAACTATTGGAGAAAGGCTTTATTCAACCTAGTGCGTCACCTTGGGGAGCACCAGTGCTTTTGGTAAAGAAGAAGGATGAATCGATGAGAATGTGCATCGATTACCGAGAGCTGAATAAGGTCACTGTTCAGAATAAGTATCCTATTCCCCGAATTGATGACTTGTTTGATCGTCTACAAGGAGCTGCTGTTTTCTCCAAAATAGATCTTCGATCAGGATATCACCAAGCTCGAGTGAAAGCTGAAGATGTGCACGAAACTGCATTTAGAACTCAACATGGGCATTACGAATTCTTAGTTATGCCATTTGGAGTGACGAATGCACCCGCAATCTTCATGGACATGATGAACAGAGTTCTGAGGCCGTTCATTGATTCTTTCGTCGTGGTGTTTATCGACATATTCTCGTGTACTCCAAGTCGGAGGAAGAGCACACTGAGCATTTGGCAGCAGTTTTGGAGAAGCTTCGAGAGCAGGAGTTGTATGCCAAGCTATCCAAGTGTGATTTCTGGAAATCTGAAGTGGCATTCCTAAGTCACATCCTTTCTAAGGAGGGAGTGGCAACTGACCCTCAGAAGATAGAGGCAGTGAGAGATTGGGCTAGGCCTACTACAGTGAAGGAAGTCAGGAGTTTTCTTGGATTGACAGGATATTACAGAAGATTTATTCAGGGATACGCTTAGATAGCCGTGCCGCTTACTGGTCTGACCAAGAAGGATGTGAACTTCAAGTGGACTGAGCAATGTGAGGTAAGCTTTCAGGAGTTGAAAGAGAGGCTCACTACTGCACCTATTTTGGCTTTGCCTAGAGCAGGTGTTGAGTATGATGTTTATAGCGATGCTTCACATCGTGGGCTTGGTTGTGTCTTAATGCAAGAAAGAAGAGTAATCGCTTATGGGTCTAGGCAACTACGACCGCATGAGAAGAATTACCCGACTCATGATCTGGAGTTGGCTGCGATTATCTTTGCCCTGAAGCAATAGAGATATTATGTGTATGGCGAGAAGTTGAACATGTACACGGACCACAAGAGCTTGAAGTACATCTATCAGCAGAAGGATCTGAACTTGAGGCAATGGAGATGGCTGGAGGTACTTGAGGACATTCGTCCGGATATTAAGTATCACCCCGGGAAGGCTAATATTGTTGCTGATGCACTTAGCCGCAAGAGCAGTCTGGCGTGTTTGATTACAACTCAGTGGCAGCTGGCAGAGGAGTTGGATCGTGCAGGTATTGAAGTTGTTCTGCATGACTTGGGAGCATCCTTAGCTCAGTTGAGACTTCAACTGACACTGAACGAAAGGATTATTGCAAGTCAGAAGGTTGATGCGGAGTTTCAGAAGATGTTAGAGCAGGTTGGTGTGGCAGGCTGCCCGGATTTCAAATCAGGGATGGAGTGCTGTGGTTTGGAGAGAGGCTGTGTGTCCCGGATCAGGCAGACCTGAAAGAGAGTATTCTTCAGGAGGCGCATGCTACTCTTTTGTCTGTACATCCTGGGAGTACTAAGATGTATAGGGATATTAAGCAGCATTTCTGGTGGTCAGGTTTGAAGTGGGATGTGGCTGAATTTGTGTCGAAGTGTGAGGTTTGTCAACAAGTTAAAGCCGAGAATCAAAAACCTGGAGGTCTATTGCAACCGTTACCTATTCCAGAATGGAAGTGGGATAACATCAGTATGGATTTTGTTACGGGTTTGCCCAAGAGTTCTAAGGGCAGTGATACGATTTGGGTTATAGTCGATCGACTAACCAAGTCTGCTCACTTTTTGGCAATGAAACTTACTGCTTCGATGGACAAGTTGGCTGAGATGTATGTTGGTGAGATTTTCAGGCTTCATGGCGTTCCTTTGACGATTGTGTCTGATCGAGATGCACGGTTTACTTCGCATTTCTGGAGGAGTCTTCAAACAGCTTTGGGTACCAAGATAGATTTCAGCACTGCTTTTCATCCCCAGACCGATGGGCAGACCGAGAGAGTCAATCGTATTCTTGAGGATATGCTTCGGTGTTGTATACTAGACTTTGGAGGCAGTTGGGAAAGGCATTTACCGTTGGTAAAGTTTGCCTACAACAACAGTTTTCAGACTAGCATTGGGATGGCACCGTACGAAGTCCTGTATGGCAAGAAGTACAGGATGCCTGTTTGTTGGTTTGAAGTTGGGGAGCGTCAGTTGTTTGGTCCTGAGCTTGTGCAGCAAACCTCTGAGAAGATTGATCTGATCAGGAAGAGGTTGGTGGAAGCTCAGAGCAGGCAGAAAAGCTATGTAGACAACCAGAGAAGGGACCTTGAGTTTGAGGTTGGTGACTTTTTCTTTCTGAAAGTATCGCCCAGTAAAGGCGTGATTCGTTTCAGCAAGAGTGGGAAGTTAGCCCCGAGGTTTATAGGCCCATACAAGATATTGAAAAGGATCGGGAAAACGGCTTACCGGCTTGAGTTACCGGAAGAGTTGTCTCAGGTGCACAATGTCTTTCATGTGTCTATGCTGAGAGGTTATATTCCAGATCCGACTCATCATTTTCCTGAAGTGCCGGAAGGTTTGCATTTGGATCTGAATTACATCGAGTCTCCTGTCGAGATTGCTGGTCGTCGAGAGAAAGTTTTGAGGAATAAGACGATACCGATGGTCAAGGTAGTGTGGAGAAACCATTTGGTTGAAGAGGCTACTTGGGAGTCTGAGGAGAGGATGTTGAGAGATCATCCTGAGCTTGTCGTTTGATTTGTATATATATATATATATATATATATATATTGTTGTATTTTCTTGTGCTTGTTTTGTTCTCGCTCTTGACTATAGTTTCGGGGACGGAACTATTCTAAGGAGGGAGTGTTGTAATACCCCGTTTTTCATTTATAAAAATTATTATTTATTTTGCACGTAGTGTGCACGTGCCATTTTTTTCATAAGATGAAATCTTATAATTTTTCCTTACGGATGATGAATATATATATATATATATATATATATATATATATATATATATATATATATATATATATATATATATATATATATATATGGATATGTATAAGTGTCCTATTATTATTATTTTTATAAAAGGCCCTTGTTTCAAATAAACCTAAGCCCAAAAATCTAATTTAGTTTGTATAAAAACTATTAGTCTGGCCCATCAATTCAAGCTCATGGATTAATTCACTTAATAACAACTTGTAAGTAAACATCTTTTAAAAGATTATTTTTATAAAATGTACATGTACAAGTTTTTATATGGAGACTAGAGTAGCTCGTGCATGCAACATGATGTGCATTGCACACTATGTCTCCTTGGCCGGTTTTTGGAAGAGGTGGAGATAGTGTAGGGGTGGTTACTTAGTTGTGGGTAGTTATTACAACTCCTACTCTCATCCTAGCCTTCCATCTCATAACCATCTACTAAATCCTAACCCTCCATTTCACCAAGGATGTAGTATAAATACCCCCTTCCATTGTCTTCTTCATTAAAGATCCATTGAAGAAGAAAGATATTTTTTTTAAGAGAGTTGTGAGTGTGTGTACCTTGGAGGCCAGTCATCACTGCACAAGGATTCTCGGATTGGCAAGGAGCAAGGAGGAGAAGGCACATTATCACACTAGAAGGCTTTTACTGAATTTCGTTTTTCGTCAATAAGGTGGGTGTTTCTCATGGCTTCTAGAATAGAATTCATGTTAGAATTGAGTTTGAATTATGTATGCATGTGTAGACTGAAGTGATAAAATGACCGCTTAATTGAAATCTTTTCATGCTAATGTAATGTAGAAAATGTGAATGACTAATGATAGAAAACTAGAAACGACCTGTACAGTTGACCGATAATATGAGCAGTCGACTGACACGAGAAATATAAATTATGTACAGATTGAAATTCCATGAAATGATGCATGTTAAATCTTGATATTCTAGCATGCTAAGTTTGGAATTGATACTTATCTCTATAGACAAGTAATGAGAAAAAGACAAGTGTATGATCAGAATTGTGTTTGAATAAAAGAAAATACTAGTTATGTGAAATTTACTTTTAATTGAAAACTATGTTGTAATGTTGATAAACAGATAAGAATCACATGGTTGTGTGGACATTGTACATATAGTAGTGTGACAAAAATGATGTGTGCTTATTGAAGAACAGAATAAAGAGATGATCTCTTAATTCGAAATTAACTATGTTCAGTCGACCGAATGCATGTAACAGTCGACTGTACTGAACATGAAAAGTTGTATAGCTGAACTACCCAGGACAGCCAACTGGTATGAATGACAGTCGACTCCCCTGTAAATGATAATTGAGATTTTGAACGGTGCGGAACAGCCGACTGACCATGTGCAGCAGTCGACTCTTCCGAGCAATTATTGAGGAACTTTATTTGACTGAACAAGTCGACTGGATGAGCTCCAAGTCGACTGTTTAGAGTACTTTTGGTATATCAGAAATTCTATGATTTTGTTTATAATAAAGGTTATGAATCTTATGTTGATTATTGGTTATGACAGTAAACTCTATTTGTCCTTACATGAATCATTTATTAGAATTTGTGAAAGTTGTATGAATGTGAAGGCTATGAACATGAAAAAGAAAATCTATTATGATTATGAAAAATGAACTTATGAGATAGTAAAGCTCAATGTTGGAAGTTGTGAATTTGAATTGAAACAAAAGAGTAGCTAAGTCTCCCCCGGCAAATTGGAAAGAAATGAAATGAATTGAAATGAAAGACCAAGGTTGGTCACGTTGAATGAATGAATAAGTCCGGTTTAGTGGAGAGGCTAACTCTCGAGCTTTGATTTTGTTCATGATTCTAATAAAAACTAAGGATTAGTACATAGTGGAGATGTGATGAAAGTGAGAGAAAAACACAAGTATGAGAGCTAGAGTTTACGGTGTGGGTGTGAGCCACAGAATGCATGCTTGATGAGTCAAGGCATGGCGTGGGCACTACTCAGTAATGATCGGACCTTAGCAACGCTTGTGGGATGTTTGGTGACTGCAATAGAATCGTGTGTCAGGGAGGAGGCTGAATTGCCACAGAATGCATGCTTGATGAGTCAAGACATGGCGTGGGATTCCCCTTCAGGGTCCGGTATACGTGCTTGTACTCATAGATCATCTAAGATACTTACCGTAATTACAGTAGTAGATTTAAGTCATGACGAGGGATTGAACCCTATAAAATGAAGAACGATTAAGAGGCTTGCCCTCGAACCTATGTAGTATGGGATGTATAGAATCCGAACAAGTGTGCATTAGTGTCATTTAATATAATAATTGCATTAAGGATTAAGTGCACAATCACAACACGACATCATTAAGATTTTTCCTTTACTTTCATTTGATATGTGAACAAGTTTGTGATTTGTTAAGAAATAAGAATCGTTATATTGTTCTGGCATAGAGAGGATGGCCATGTATAATTATCGTCGGTTGAATAAACTGACGTACCCACAGTTTGTATGCAGGATAATTGGCTCGATAAAGGTTAAAGAAGAATCAATGCTCAAAGATTATTTATTGTTGCATCTTTTGTGTAAAGTTGTAATTGTTTCTGCTGTCATTATTTGTAAATTATTGATGTATATGCTTCCGCTGTAAATGTAAAGTGTAAAAATCTCATGTAAATCTGATGTAAAGTGAAAAGTTTCAATTCCTTGTAAAATTGTACCGAATGAGACGAAAAGATCCTCTAGAACTCTCGAATTCAGCTGTATTTGGAATTCGGGGCGTTACAGGATAAAAGGGTTAAAATATGGTAGACTGGGTAAAAACCAGATCCAATAAGCCAGAAACAAATGAATGAGCAATTAGTCCAAGAATGAGATAATTTAGAACCAATAAATCATTCAGCGATAAAATAATGGGCAGACAAAATCGAATCAAGAAGATCAAATCACAGATGACAAATAACAGATGAAATTATATTGAGAATGAAGAACAAATACATGGTTCAGAAAAATGAAAGAATACAATCAGATAGAATACACTGGGAATAAAACGGTACAAAAATACAAGAAATGGATAACAGGAGTTACACCGGCCTTGTGCGCTAGGCATAGACCGGCTACGAGAGCCTCATATTCCGCCTCATTGTTTGATGCTTGAAAATTGATGTGGAGCGAGTACTGAAGAACAAAGTCATCGGGGCCAGTCAAGATGACCCCAACTCTGCTCCTGTCAGCGCATGAAGACCCATCAATATATACAATCCAGAACGGGGGTTCCTCTCTCTCTTTGCTTGGGTCGGGGATTGTGCTCTCCACTATGAACTCTGCTAGGGCTTGTGCCTTGAGAGCAGTTCTTGGCCAATAGCTGATATCATGTTGGCTCAACTCTATGGACCACTTTATGAGGTGCCCTGAACTTTCGGGCTTGTGGAGCACTTGCTTGAGGGGCTGGTCGGTAAGAACTACCAGAGAGTGGGCTTGGAAGTAGGGACGGATCCTTCGAGCAGCCATGACTAGCGCATAGGCCATCTTTTCTATCTTCGAGTAACGAAGTTCAGCATCTCTCAGAACCTTACTCACATAGTAGATCAGCCTCTGGGCTTTGTCCTCTTCTTTCACTAGGACGGCACTGAGGGTCTGTTCTGAAGTGGCGAGGTAAAGGTAGAGTATTTACCCAGGCTTGGGCTTGCTCAGGAGCGGGGGGTTGACCAGATATGCTTTGAGTTGGTCGAAGGACTCTTTTTGCGGTTGCCCCCACTCGAAGCCTTTCGTTCCCCTGAGAGCCTTAAAGAACGAAAGACACTTTTCTCTTGACTTGGAGAGGAAACTCCCAATGGCGGCGAGGCGCACTGTGAGCCTTTGCACTTCTTTGACATTTGACGGGGGAGCCATGTTCAGTATATCTTAGATCTTCTCTGGGTTGGCTTCTATGTCCCTTTGGTTAACTATAAACCCTAGGAATTTTCCCGATGACTCACCGAAGGCACACTTGGACGGGCTAAGCCTTATATTGTGACTTAGGAGTACATCGAAGGCTTCCTAAAGGTCGGTCACGTGGTCCTGCTTTCTGAGGCTTTTTACCAACATGTCATCCACATATACCTCCATGTTCTGTCTGATCCGCTCTTTGAAAACTTTGTTGACGAGGTGCTGATATGTCCCTCCGGCGTTCTTTAGCCCGAAGGGCATGATGCAGTAACAATACAAGCCTTGGTCTATTGTGAATAAAGTCTTCGGAATATCCTGGGGGAACATCCTGATCTGATTATATCCAGAGAAGGCATCCATGAAGCTCAAGAGTTCGTAACCAGAGGTGGCGTCAATTAGCGCAACGATACTAGGAAGCGGGAACGGATCTTTCGGACAGCCCTTGTTCCAATCGGTGAAGTTGATACAAATCCTCCAGTTCCCATTGGCCATTTTGACCATCACGACGTTGGACAACCACTCGAGATAATTGAACTCTTGGATGAACCGAGCCGCCAAGAGTTTTTCTACTTCTTATTTGATGGCCTACTGGCGGTCTGGTGCAAACTTGTGATGCTTCTTTTGGACTGGTCTAGCTTCGGGGGCTACGCTGAGGTGGTGCATGAGCAATTCTTTCAAAATTCCAGGCATGTCAATCGCGGTCCATGTGAAGAGGTCACGGTTCGGATAATGTCGGTTTTAACCGGATGGGGAAGGACCTTGCTAACTTGAAATGTTTGGGTTTGGTCTTCTTTTGAGAGGAATATTTCTTCTAGCTCGTCGACCGGCTGAGAGATGGCTTGGCTGTTCCCTTGGGGAGCTCGAGGGCTTCAAGAGAGAGGACCAGCCCCTACCGAAGTCATGTAACATTTTCGGGCAGTCTCCTAGCTTCCTCTAACCTCTCCCACCCTAGCTGTGGTGGGGAATTTCATCTTCATATGGTAACCTATTGGTATAGCTTGAAGAGCGGCTAGGCCGGGTCGGCCTATAATGACATTGTATGCGGCCCTCACATCAACAACCATAAAGTCAATTGGTTCGGTTCAGGTGACCAGGGTTTTGCCAGCGGTTACGTCGAGAGTGATGACTCCCTCGACCGTCACTGGCACACCTGAGAATCCGTGGAGAGTGTAGCCGGCGGGTTTAAGGCGATCTCGAGACAACTTGAGGCCTTGTAAGGCTTCTAGGAAGAGGATATTGACCTAACTGCCATTGTCGACCAGGACTCGGCGCACTTCGAAGTTGGCCATATGGAGGTTTATCACAAGAGCATCACAATGTGGCGTTCGGATGCCTTCCAAGTCCTTATCTGAAAAGGTGACAGGGACCCCAAGACCCTTGGGGGAGGATGGTTTTGTACTGAGTATACTTCTCGGATGAAGGCTTTTCGGGAGGAGTTCGACTCTCCCCCCATTGGGCCTCCGTGGATGAGGGGTAAGATTGCTCCTCCAGCACGGCGGTCCCCCGGTGCCACTCGGCTTATTGGAGTACGACTTCTCCGCCGACGACGTGGAGGGGACTCTCTTAGCCTCCCCAGGGAGGGGGTTCTTCTAGGTCTTGGCCTGCGGGGAGACTAGCCCCTAGGGGCCCTTTGGCCCTCAGGTTAAGGGACTTCCTCAAGGGCCCTCCTTTCATTCAAGCGGGTTCGGAGGTCGACCCCCTGCTGTCGATTAACGATTACTTGACGGAGATCTGGCCGGGGAGGGCTTTGAGAAGCCATAGAGTGAGTTGAAGGGTTGTGAACTGAGATGCGATCATGGTGGGAAAGTTGTCTCTAACGGCTCCGACGGGAGCCCCCCGGGGCAGCCCTCCTGGACCTGGGAGGAGGTTGTTCAGGCTGCATTTGTTGAACTTGTTGGTCAAGTTGAAGAGGAAGATCTTGGGGTTGTGGAGGAGGAGGCACAGGAGTGGCTCTTCGGCTGGATGCCGCTGCCTTCCCTTTTCCTTTAGGAGGCTTGGCTTGAAAACTGCCTTTAGCAGAGATATGTGACTGGATTGCTTTTTCTGTTTTCCACAGAAGGCGTCAATCTGCTGCTGCTGATTTCGGTGTGGGAGCAAACAGATGTATTTGTGGATTCTTTTGGAAACAAATAAGGCAAATCTGTTGACTTTTGGCTGGCGTTGGAATGTTTCTCGCTGCTGCCGTTAACCTGCAAAAAGTTCGATACACCGGGATGGATCCCGGTGACGAACCCTCCGACGCTCAAGTCAGTAATCAGGAAGATTATGAAAGAGCGCTTTGTGGAAAAAATATCGATTACCTTTTTATGATGGGGGGAGATGGGTATTTATAGTCCCCTTTAGAAACAATTTAGAGATAATCACATATCTCTATGTCCCGGTGTTTTTGGATATGAAATAGAGTTTTAACTCGTTTCATGATAAGAGAGGTGGTTTAAACCGTCTCTTACAGATAATCACGAATTTGAATTACTCTTTAAATATTTGAGTTGGTTTGTAACGGGTTGCCACCCATACCCACTAGGAAAGATCCATTTTTGGGTTACTGGGCTTTGAAGAAAGACCCAGTTCCCATTTTGGACCCGTTTATGATGGAAATTACTATTTTACCCCTAAGAGCTTCACGATTCGTACTCGATTTGAACGGTCTCGATTTAATCCCATTTTTAGCCATATTAGCCATGCATTTTGCAGTCTCACTCAATCAAGGGGCCCGTAGATATCACTTCTGTTATGTAAGAGGGACAAATTCTATCTAAGTTACTCACATCCCTCCGCATGATTGGTAGTATATCCAATAGGAGACTTTATAATCACTTTATTACATGCAACGTTTGGCGGCATTAAAACATAAAACTTATCATGTAGGGAACCTTAGTGACTTCAAGTCAAAGGACTACGTACATTATGATCATTGTGAGAACCGCTTATGACACTTATGTAACGATCCATGCAGCATTCTCATGGTAGGTCAGTGCAGTACACTATTACTCTAATATGTACCCATGTGAAGACTTGATATCTCATATCCATGATCCGTGAGAATGGTCATCATTCTACGCACACACTAGTCTATATGTATTATCGTTTTCCTAATTCAAAATAATACTTAACTAGGGAATTTTAAGAACAATGTTCTGATTTCAGCCAATAGGATCTCACAATCAAGTCATGCCTTGGTATCCCATGACAATGAACTTAATATTTTAAGGACTTCATTATGTTCATTTAATTCAAAATTAATAACATAACAAATAAAATGCCTAAATATGAAATAAATGTCATGATACAATGTAAACTAGTAATATCAATACACAACTGGCCTCTAGGGCATGTACCAACATATTGGGCCATAAAAAATTTTCAAGAAGATAGGGCAAACCGCGTATTAGCATGAACTACCTGTAGAATTGGCACATGTTCATGACATCTTTCATGTATCGATGTTGAAGAAATATATACCACTCTACTCATGTACTGCCAGAAGAACCGGAAGATCTTCAGGTAGATTTAACATATAAAGAGGCCCAAGTGTGAATTTTGGATAGGAAGGAGAAAGTACTCGGAACAAAGACTGTACCAATGATCAAGGTCTTATGGACGAATCTCAAAATAGAAGAAGCTACCTGGGAAGCAGAGGATGAAATGATGAAGGATTATCCGGAATTTTTTATTGATGAGGTTGTGCCGTAGACTTGTACCTTAGTGAGTTCTGAGAACAAAACTTTTCTACGGAAGGAATAGTGCAACACCCGTGTTAATCATGGTTGAATCTAGACTGGGACAGTCTGAGACATTGCAGGCCCATTTTTACCCTGAGAGTGAAAGAATTGTAAACTTAGTTCTGAATAGAACTAGTAGGTTTTCAAGTCATCTTCGAAACAAGGGTTCCTACGGACCAATCAGACCTCCCTAACTATGGGAAAGTTCATTTTACTGCAGTTGTGCATAGAAATTTGAGAACATGAAACTTCATTGATATTGCCCAAACCAAACTTCGAAAGCTAAGCCGAACTCCCTCACCTTCTCTATTTCAAACTGCTGCAAACACCCCACCTTCACCTCCCCGCTTGGCCTCTATGTACTCCTTCTCCACTCGGGCCACCCTCCGATTGGCGCACTTGAGTTCATGCTCGTACTACCGCTTCATCTCCGCCCCTTAGAGAATGGCCTACGAATGGAGAGTAAGACACATGAGAAATTCAAAACTAAAAAAGAGGGGATGCGACTCGTCGAGGTTGGGTCCATACCACAATGTAGGCTTAAGCAAACTTGACGTAGCTTGAATCAAAGGTCTCGTGTGCAAGGCTCTTCTTGTCCCTCGGCAGAGCGAGGTGGTTCACATCCTCAAGAGCACCGGGCCCTCCATTATGGAGTCAGCCTCCTTCCAGCCCAATTAGGCCTGAAAGAATCCTCGGTATTCTCTCCGAGGACACTCTTCGTCAACGGGTAGATAGGATGAAGCAAAGACCTGGCCAACTCAGTGACCTTAAGCGCTTTCTCGCTCGACGAGGCCCATTGGGAACTGTTGTGGGTCGGTGAGGGTGAGGGTCTTCGACCTGTTGGCCCTGTCAGAACGTCCCTCCAATGACCTATCGGAGGTCAAGACAGAAGGCCTCTTCTTCCCTTTCGGGTCCTCAATCGGTCTTTTTCTTCTCCAGTTCGGGCCGACGAGCTACAATGGCATTGTCATCAAGCATAGCTGCAAGGAAAAACGCAGTAATGTTAAAACAAGAAAAAAAAGTTGGCTACAAAAAAGAAACTAAGAACCTACAAAGCACGACCGAACTCAAGACACACTTCGCCAAACTCATCTCGGTCACCCTCGCCCAGTCTATATTTCCCCCTTCGAATATCTTTTGGAACACCTCTTCCTTCAAAGTGAAATCCCTCGACCTTGGGGCCTTGGTCTTAGGAATGCCGTACACCCATCGGGTGGGAATGTCCCAAGGCTCGTGTAACGCCCCAAAATTTTTTTTGACTCCAAACTCAAATCTTTCAATTTCTATATCACTTTAATCATAAACTAAGAAAGTTAATTTTCAGGAAAAATTTTGACAGAGTCTCCCCTGTAAATTTTGCCCCGAAACACAAAAAGCTTACGGAATTCTGCTCAAAATTCTGTAGCTCACAAAATACACAATAATTTCATGGGCTCCCCAGGCCAAAATGAGCAGATACACACAGGCAATATAATATAATGCTCTGGGGGCCAAACACATGACAGATTATCAAATATCAATTAAAAACTAAAAATTTCTTTGAAAAACGAGGTAAAATTTTAGAAAAACCTCTGTAAAACCTATCACAAAGCCCAGTACTCCACAACGAGGTGGGTACGGGTCACAAACATACCACGTCACCCAGCACTATACTCATCGTCATCTTTTACATGCTTATACATCAAAAATACAATTTAAACCATAGATTCTACTATTCACCTCTGCACTGATGAGAACCTGTAACAGTAGGGGATCTAGGGTCATCCTCGGACTCCCTTAACCCCCCAAACACTAAGGGGTTAGCCATTTCTGGTGTGAGTACAATTCACTAATCTAATAAATAAATCAAACTAAATAAATAAAACAAATTCAACTTACAATTTTAAAGGTAAAAGATTCAACCTGAATCCAAACATTAAAGCATCAAGAATACGCCTTTATCAAATACCTGACAAATCTGCATCCGTCCCCATATATATATCCTTAACTTCACACCCTTAGCTAAATGCATCATATTATATGACTGCATATATATACACACATATACACAACTCATTCACTTTATACCCAATCACAAGCAACACATCAATTCACATTCAATTACTTCTCATTTTGAAATCCCCAACACAATTACTTATCATTTCATGAGTCCTACCACCTCATCGTTTCTTTACTTCCATAAATACTCACTTTCATTCATAACCCTTTCTTTCTCAATTTCATATTTCATAACACCGCGTTCATTTATTTCTTATAACCCATATCATCACGTATGCATATATCCACATAATACCATATTAATTCCTGTCTTATAACAAAATATAACACTTCATTACCCATTGCAATTCACTCACATTTCATCACATCATGCACATATCACTTATTAAATACTCATTCTTATCACATCAAAAATATGTTTTATAACTCATTCTCATCCCATTATATCATTTAGCTATTTTTCAAGCTAATTAATGACCAACTTACTTTCATCTTCACTATAACTCAAGTTATCACTGATTTCACTTTCATTCACATCAATTTATATTCCATACCCCCCAAACAGAGTTTGGAGCAATAATATATCACACCCCAAAGCCGATAGCTTGGGCAATAATCACCACACCCCAAACGCATAGTCTGGGTAATATCACATCACATCTCAAGAATTATTAATTCACTTCAATCATTATTTATCTTTACTTATTTAATTCTTCACTTCCATTAATCCTAGCCCTATCATGCCCACACACCCTGCGAATTATGCCAAGGCAGGTAGTTTCCACCATTTCCACAGAAACAGCGGGCAGGTAGTTCCTTGACACAATCCCAAGGTGGAACCACTCATATCATACTGTATTTTACTTTAATGATCACATACATAATATAATTTCTTTGTACTATTCATAAGGCTACATGCCCCTTTTATTATTCCATTTTAAATTGACCACGTACTGTATTTATCACTTCTTTTCATCCACTAACTCATAACTCATTTTCTTTCACATTTACTTCATTCATAGCTACTTTCTTTCTCATCCACAATTCACGTTTCACTATGCACTTTCTTTACTACCCCATTTATTATTAACACTTATTTATTCTTTATTCTCAACTCATAATACACTTACTTCACTATTTCATTTCAGCTTATACCAAACACTTTTCTTTCTCATTCACATTTCATATCGTATTCATTTTACCTTAGGTCTATTCTAGAGTATCAATTCTCTCTCACGTCTACCCTGAGGTAACATATCTCTCTCCGGTCCCACCGGAGGTATCTACACTCCCAGGTCTACCCTGGGGTATCATCTCTCTCTCAGGTCTACCCTGAGGTATCATATCTCTCTCCGGTCCCACCGGAGGTATCTACTCTCCCAGGTCTATCCTGGGGTATCATCTCTCTCTCAGGTCTACCCTGAGGTATCATATCTCTCTCCGGTCCCACCGGAGGTATCTACTCTCCCAGGTCTACCATGGGGTATCATCTCTCTCTCAGGTCTACCCTGAGGTATCATATCTCTCTCCGGTCCCACCGGAGGTATCTACTCTCCCAGGTCTACCCTGGGGTATCATCTCTCTCTCACGTCTACCCTGAGGTATCATATCTCTCTCCGTCTATGCGGAGGTATCTATTCAAGTCAACCGAAATTATTGTTATTAACATTTACTTTTCATATTAACATCACCCTTTAACATCATAACATCTCATCTTTTATTTTAACTTATTCTCATAAACAATGATCACCATCTCACTTACCCCTTTCCGGGCATCACGCAAAAGAAATATCACTATAATTAACTTAAAAATCATCACATCATAATATTACCCATCACAACTGTACTGTATTATTTATTTTATCATTGCCCCATACATCATGCGTATATCATACTATTTATTATCTCAATATCACAAGTTTGCATACGCCCAGTATATCAACACATCACAACATTATATATATAAATACACTCAATACGTTACCATCACCGTGGATATTCCAAATCACAACAATTCACAATATACCGACATCTTATATAAATATAACTCATCCCCATATATATATATCACTAATCCATCATCTATAAGTTTATATCAATACCCAAGATGAGTATTTAATCGTCATATTGCATATTAACACCGAACACTAATTCCCTTTACACATATACCATATTTCGGGATTCATATCAATCATTCAAATTATACTAAAATTTTCTTAAACGACAGATATATAAATATTTTCATACTCACCTCATGGCCCGGGAGGCCTCGAAGCATCACTTCTCCATCCGGCACCCGAAGCCGTTAACATTTCCTATTATCACGTTTCAAAGCAATTAAGGCTCACAATATCCAAATCAACCACAGAAAATAATAACACTATTTCTAATATCACTCAGGCGTTCTATCGAACGTCTGGGATGCACACGTGCATCGCACGTAATATTTAAATTCCGACGGGAGGTTTATCCCCAAACAATTACTAAAATCACCCCCAACTTCTCTAATAGCTCTACTAAAATTCTACTACGGTGAAGAAGATAATTCTCACACATAAAATTTTCTTTTACAAACCCAAAACCCTATTTTACTAACAACTTGAAATCTCTCTAAAAATCAGCTAATTTCTCACATCTACCACTTCCAACATCTCTAAATCTCTCTACCCTAACTAGTCTACTCAAAATAGGTTAACCACACTAAATTTTATACAAAAATAAAATCTAGGGTTTACCTTTTCGAAATCCTTTCGAAAAACGGACTTCGCCACGAGCTAGAGCACCCTTCGATTAGCATACCCTCCGAATTAATTTGAAGATGGCGAAGAAAATATGGGGATTTGGCCGGGGAAGCCATCGGCCGAGATGGGTTCGGCCACTCCTGGTTTCGATCGGGTTGGAAAAGAAAAAAGAAGGGAGAAGGAAGAAGGAGAGAAAAGGGGGGGGGGGGTGTTTTGGTAAAAGTTAATAATAATAATAATAAATAATATGGTATAATTATATATAGGCCCTCCAAATGCAATATATTATAAATAAACCCCAACTCTTGCACTTTAAAATACTAACAATACAAATTACATAAAATTATCTCATAATAATCCTCCAAAAGTATAAAATAAAATAAACAATGTTTCTTCACAAAAACTCAACTCAAACTCCAATATATCATTTGCATCAATACAACACAAATATTCATACCAATATCAATATATATATAAAATATCCCAGAAACAATTTCCAGCACTATAATTATATAAAAATAGATATTTTCGGTATTTTACAAATTCGAGGTGTTACAGCTCGGGGCTATAGACTATGAAGTACTTCGACTTCCACCCCTTGATTAAGTCAGGATGGTTGTGTACCATGTGGTATTTGTGGCGAAGACTGAAGAATTGTCGCCCCTTGAATGCCCGAGCTGTACTTAGGCCTAAGCACATGCAAAAATACTTAAGCTTCAAGGGCATCCCCTTATTCTTGCACAATGTATTGATGCTAGAGATATGCTACTAGGAGTTGGGCCCGTACTGCATAGGGCTCATCCCAGCCCAATTTAGAACCTCCTTGATGAACAGGTGCATGGGGAGGCAACGTTCTGAGACAAACGCATCCAGAAGGAATATGCACAACCACTCGGAGAGATTGTCAGTCGAACGGATCCCTGGGTTCGGGATGAGTAGGTCAAACTCTTGGGGAATAAAAAAAGTGTTCCGAATCAGAGAAATGGCAGTCCCCACCAAGGCATTTGCCTTCGTGTCCGCCTCTATCTTCGGCCGACTCGGTGATGAAGGTTGCACTTTGAACCAGACTGCGTCGATCAGGTCGTCCGGATACATTCTGATTATGAGCGGGTCCATAAGAAATTGACATCCTATGGCCCCCTTCAGTTCGTACTCCATCGGTTCGTACTCCGGGTCCAGTGGGTAGACGAACTTCTCCTTTATCCTCTGGGTTCGTGGGGCTCCAGATGGGGGAATAACCCCCACACTGTCGGAGGATGACTCCTTGCCAACTTGGCCCAAGGAAACCCCTTCAATTTCCCACTTCCTCTCCTCCAACTCCTCGTCGGAGGGAATGACGACAGGGCTTGAACTTTCCCCCACTATGCCCTACAGTCTCCATAATCTTTCGGATTCTGCCGTCACCGAAGACGATAGATACGTAAGCTGCGAGAGTGACTCAATGCAGCCCAAGGCAGAGGCTGAGTCGCCGGACCATTTCCTAGACATAGTCAGATTAATACTTTACCTGGTTATGGAGTTACTGAAAACCCTTATCGTACTCCTCATTATAGGGTTCAGCCCCTCGTTATGCAAATTTTCACCTGTGACTAGCATAAGATTTAGATATTCTGTGAGTATTAAGCTCACACCCCGATAATTTCGAAGATGAATCCCACACCGCAGACGAGCTGGGGACACTACCAATCACATCTCGACAATTCTGGGGATCCAACCTCACACCGCAAGCTATGACGCCCAAATAGTCACCAAACACCCCATGAGCTTCGTCTCGATCCCGATAATTTTCGAGATGAATTCCACACCGAAGATAAGCTGGGGACACTCCCAATCACATCCCGATAATTCTGGGGAGACATTCTCACACCGCAAACCAACTGAAGCCCTCATACTCATGTTTGCCCTTACTTCATCACATCTCCAATCTAGTGCATGTCCTTAGGTTTAATTATAATCATTACGACCTCGAGCTAGCTCATCCTACCGAAATTAAATCAACACAAGGAGAATTTTTATCTGACACTGGATTTTTCTCAATTTTCATTTATCGCAACTTGCTGGTCACTACGGGTCTCGCTCAGCCTCTAGATTCCAAAAATCTCAACACTGACATCTTATAAGTTATCTTAACCTCTTCATAAAATTTTCATTCATTATACATCATTTAACTTCTTTTATCCATTATCTTTGCTATAATTAATCATGAAGTAACCAATTTTCTATAACAGCATTCAATAAAATTTTGATGTGTAACACCCCGAATTCCAAATACAACTGAATTCGAAGTTCCACAGGATCTTTACACTTCTTTCGTACAATTTTACAAGGAAATAAAGAACTTTTGTTACATCAGAGTTTATAATTACATTACATATTTACAGCGAAAGCAAATTACAACAATTTACATAAATTGAAATGTATAACACTTGAATCATTATTTAATCAGCATGCATTCTTTAGTCTTGTTAACCACTTTATCCTGTATAGAAACTGTGGGCACATCAGTTGCTTACAACCGATGAAATATTATTCACGGCTATCCTCTCTATTCCAAAAACAGTATAACGATTCTCAAATACTTAAACAACCACAAACTTGATCACCACAGAACTACAAGGGGCTATCCTATATATGTCGTATTGTGCGGTACACTTAGTCCTTAATGCAGTTATGTATATTACATGACACTAATGCGTACTTGTTCAGATTCTATGCATCCCATACTACATAAGTCTGAGGGCAAGCTCTTAATTGTTCTTTATCTTGTAGGATTCAATCCCTTGTCATGACTTAAACTACTACTGTAACTACGATAAGTGTCCTAGATATTCTATGAGTTACGAGCTCTTGTCCAGACAGCCTGGAGGGAAATCCCATGTCATGTCACGATGCATCGTGAAGAACCTATAGACAATTCAGCCTCCGTTATGGGACATGACACCACCCGCAGTCACCAAACACCCCACGAGCGTCGCTTGCGGTACGAACTCCTGGAGCCATACCCACGTCATGTCACGGCACATCGTGAAGATAGCCTGTGAATACTCTCACACCGTAGCTCCGAGGCCCTCATACTCGTGTTTTTCTCTTATTTTAATCACGTCTTCACTATGCATCTAGTCCTTAGTTATTTGAATCATGAACAAAATCAATTCTCTAGAGTTAGCCCTTCCACTATACCGGTCTCAACCATTTATATCACATGACCCAAATCTTGGTCGTTTCATTTCAAGTCTCATTTCAACATATTTCTTTTCGATGCCAATATAAGGCTTAGCTACACTCTAGTTCTCAATTTAAATTCATAATCACAAAATTGAATTCTCATACTCATATAGTCTTTTCATAGTTCAAGTAAATATCCATCTCCTTTCCATAATTCAATGTTCAATTTCAATTTATAACATTCTCATTCAAACAAATAAGTCTCAATAATTTCACTTAGTTTCCGTACTATTATTTCTTTTCCTCCAAAAATTAAAATCATATTTCTCATTTAACTTTTAAGGCATACATTTACCCAAAATAATAACAAAATCCCTAACGATCACACTTCAAGTTCCTTTTATACAAAATCCCCTCTTATAAATCTAGTATAACTCAAAAATCACTTTTGTTCTTATACTTATGCAAAATATCGATTTTACAAGGTTCTACGCAATTTTTCCTCTCACACTATTTAAATTAAGTTGAAATAGTGTACAAATATTTTTCATGAAGTCTATATATTTTTATAACAATTATCGAATTTTTCCCTGAATTTTTAAAGTCACAAAATCAGGAAAAAACTTTTAAAAAAACAAAAGTTTTTAATTTGCTGAGTTCGGGAATCGAACCAGCGACCATAGACAAAGCCAACACACGCACTAACCAAAGGGACAGAGCGCAACCACGTTACAGAGATGGCTCAAATTCATATGAGTCCATTTCCCGAGTTCGGATTTCTCCAAAAATAAATAAAAACGAAAAGTCTTTTGTTCGGTTTCGAACCCGAGACCAAGGCCAGACCCACGCTACAGTAAGCGTGCCCAAACACACCCACTAACCAATTAGGCTAAGTGGCCAAACTGATATGAGTTAGGTTTTTAGGGGGTTTGATCCTAGTTTCGGTTCATTCAAGTTTTTATGAAAATAACTAATTTTAATTTCGTTTCTTCTCCACTTTCATTCAAAATTTCTAGAATACAATTTTTATACATTTCTAACATATCAGTAAATTAAATCTTGATTTTTGACATAAAAACATCACTTTCCTCTTTGACTACAATTTTGTCTACAATTTCAAAAATGTACAAACAAATGTCGTTTCTTTTGTAAATTGGCATTCAAACTTCTCATATTTCCTTCTTATTATGAATATTATTATTGCTTAATCATTTCAGTAAAAAAATCCCTCATTATTAACAATTGAGATAGCAAATTCACTACTAAGTATGATTATCATTTCGATCCAATTAAGCGTACAATCATGTCTCCATGGTATAGTACAAATCTTCAATTAAAGCTTGGTAGCATGTTCAATATTAAACTAACTATCAAAATTTTGCAACTAATTATTATTCTTCTCACACACAATCAAGCATTCTAATTTGTCTCGTTCTTATAACATATGGCTAGATTAACTATGTTTCTTTTCAAATGCATCAACCATACTTTAGGATGAACCTAATTAGAAGTGTAAGAGAATCACCCACTTTTGATGGAGAGAAAAACAAACAAACTCCTAATGATCTCCTACAACGATCGAGCGAAGCCTTCTCCTCCTAAATCAAGCCACCAAATTTGCTTCTCCTCCTAATGATGCAAGCAACCCGAACCTCCCTTCTTGTCCCCTAGTGTAGTTCGGCCTCCTCTCCTTGGTTGTAGAAACACAATAGCACACAATCTCACAACTCCTCAATCTTTTTTCTCACTCAAATTACTTCTCTTTCTTTTCTTTCTATTCTTTACTTTCAAAAATTCTAAGTGTGAAAATGAAGAGTATAGGGAGGGGTATTTATACAATTTTCTAGGATGAATGGAGGGCTAAGATTTGATCAAATGGTTGGAGATTAAGGGTCAAGATGCATTAGGGAGTTATAGAAACTACCCATGATGAACAACTACCTCTCCACCAATTCCATTTCTCCCACTCACTCCATCACAAACCGGCCTAGGATGAGAAATGTGCAATGCACACCTAGTGCTTGCACGTGCCAACTAGTACCCCCTCCTTACAAGTGTACATGTGAATAAAAATTTATTTGTTCATGAAAAGAGTCTACACTACAAGTTGGATTGTTTTAAAAGAGAAATAAACTAAATGGGCTCACTAATGGGCCAGTTTAACCATGGGTTTAAATAATTAAATTAATTAATTAATAAAGTGGGCTTAAAAGACAATTTGGGCTTTAGATTTTAAGTAGGCTTTAAAAGAAAATAATTTTTGGAAAAATAAAGGAGAAAAAATACTATATAAAAAATATTTTATACGAGAAATTATACAAATAAAATCATAGGTGCAAAACACGTAAAATCATAAAAATCTCATAAATCAAATCGAGGGTGTTACATGTTGGGTTTAAAACCATTATAAACATCACGTGTTCAATAACTCAAATTCATCTTCTATTTATCTCATAATTCACCATATTACATCCTTTACATAAATCCCAAATTTAGACTCGTTTTCTTATGATGTAAAATTTCAGAATAAAACTAGACTAAAAACCAACATTTTCATTCTCTTTATGTTTATCATCTCATTGTAAATGAACACTTGATCAATTTCTTGTAGACAAACACTCAGTTGACATTTTTGTTTATCACTTAACAATATTCAACAACTTTTTATTTGATAAACCCTTTACAAAGCATCGCATGATTAATATATCAAATCCTTGCTTTTATTATCTCATAATTTCACGAATAGCACCCTCTTCATGAGATCCTAAAATTGTATTCCATCCCAAAATTTTAAATCATTTTCACATAAACAAACACCCTCAAATTTACTAGAAACTAGATTCATCTAGTACATTGTCTAATGTAACTTTTAAATCTCCAAAATACATCTTAAAATAGTGTAGAATTATTTTCCACATGTTCTAATAATATTCTAAAATATTTCTAAAATATTTCTAAAATTTTCTCCAATTTTTTGGAAACATGAAAAGGCCCGAAAATATTAAAAGAACAAAATGTGTACACCCGGGATCGATCCTAGGTGCACAGCAAACCCAAGTCGCAACCCAAGTGCACCCAACCACTAACTAGCAACTCACGTTTGGTGTAAAACTCTAAACTAAATTTCCTTATAAGTTCTCGCTTACTGCTTAATACTTTCTATGAGTTTTAAAAAGAAACAAAAAAACAAAAAACCCCCACTAGAGCTCGAACATGCGACTGTACACAGCGCGCACACCCACACGCTAAGACCAGGCTATCAAGCCTCACATTCTGATTATATTACTATTGTTATTCTTTTATTGCAACCCTCTGTTTCTAAATTACTTTAAAATTTTGATCACTTATTATTTTCTTATTAATATTATTTTATCATTTTCTGAGAATAAGTTCCTTCAGCATTAGTGTATTAGCCTAAAATAAATTCTATAACAATCTATTCTCAAAATAAAGGAAAATATTACCCAACTTGCATGAATTGTTCATAGTTCTACAATTTGAACTATATAAATTATTGTTCCCTATATAACTACATTTTTTGGGAGTTTTCACATTACCATATTGCATATAAAGAAACTTAATTCCATGGGTTTATTTTATAGAATTTCCCCTAGTTAAGAATTCTATAAAACTTCTCTTAATTCAATTATCTACTACATGATTGTAATTAAGCATGTACTAATAAATTTTAGTAGAGATGTCACTTTACACCCACATGCCAATTTTATTATCCATCTACATATTTCTAACATGCACAACTACTAACATTTTAGAAACAACGAAAACCTCACACATTCACATACTAACTCTGATTAAGAGTGCACAATTAAAAATTCTAGAAAACTTATACACTTATACACGCCAATTAAATTAGCATCTACACATGTCATGGCTAATCAAGCACATTCTACTGAAATTTAGAAGATAATAAGAACACTCATCTTAAAAAGAGAATTCCTTATAGTAGAGACTCCTAGCAAAAGCTCCACACTTCTCCAAAAATTTCGCAAGCTCCTAGCTCCAAATTCCCGAAAGCACACCTTGACTCTCTTTAACCTATCTCTCTCTCTCTCTCTCTCTCTCTCTGATTTGATTTGTGTCCCTATACGGCTAAATTGAGAGGGTATTTATAGGGTGAAATAGTGAGTAGTTATAATAACTCCCCACTCACACACTATCTCACCCACTCTCCCCTGTCTCTCATTGGCCGGCCACTTCTTGGAAGGAGAGCACATGCACATGCACCTTATGTGTGTGCACACTTCTTCATACAATTGTATTATTAGTTTTTAATTAAATTAGGTGGGTATGTTACACATTGTAATGTGTACTAGTTTATCTAAAATTTTAAATAAGAGTGCATGCATGTTGAATGCACATATAATAATTAGGGACTTTAAATTTATAATAGTTTTAATGTGTTGCAAAATATAGATTTAAATCTAGTCGAAAAATAAACCACACATTTGTGATTTGTAAAATGAGAGGAAAATTTTCATGACTCGAGAATTTCATTAATCGACACGTGCACAAAATTATGTGTAAAGTACTTGCGAAAGTAAATATTAAAAATAAATTTTTTGGGAATGTTACAACACTCCCTCCTTAGAATAGTTCTGTCCTCAGAACTACGCTTAAAGAGTAAAGGGTAAAAGAGAAAAATATAAGGTTTTAAGCAAAAAGTTCTAAATATTTCACTCATCATCCGCTCTTCCGTTCCCAATTTGCCTCCTCGACTAGCTAATTTCTCCACATTACATTGAATATGGGCATAGTTTTGTTCCTCAAAACTTTTTTCAATCTATCCATGATCTCCACTGGATGCTCCTTGTAGCTCAAATTTTTTTGTAGACCTTCTGGTACTTCTGGTAAGTGATGACTTGGATCTGGAATGTAGCCTCGCAATATGGACACATGAAAGACTTTGTGCACTTAGGCTAGCTCTTCCATTAATTCCAACCGATAAACTGTCTTCTTAATCCTCTTCAGTATCTTATATGGTTCTATGCACCTTGGGGCTAACTTTCCTCTTTTCCCAAATCGGATCACTCCTTTCATCAGAGATACCTTAAGAAGACAAAGTCACCTTCTTCGAATTCCAAATCCCTTCTCCGATTATCTGCATAGCGCTTTTGTCAGCTTTGTGCCTCGACCAGTCTCTTCCGGATCAATTCTATTTCTCTGAGGTTTGTTGTACTATCTTGGCCCTTACATCTGCCTTTTCCCACTTCATACCAACACACCGGCATTATACACTTCCTCCCGTACAAAGCCTCATACGGTGCCATGCTAATGCTTGTCTGAAATCTATTATTCTAGGCAAACTCTACCAGAGCTAAGTGCCTCTCCCAGTTTTTGCCGAAATCCATTACACAGCATCTCAACATGTCCTCTAACGCACCGTTGACTCTCTTAGGCTGCCCATCAATTTGAGGATGGAACGCAGTACTGAAATCAGTCCTAGTTCCCAAAGCTGTCTAAAGGCTCCTCCAAATGTGTGACATGGACCGTGCATCTCGATCTGAAAAAATCAAAACAAAAATTTTATGCAGTCTCACGATCTCCCCAATGTACAATTCTGCCAACTTCTCCATCGACCAGGTGATCTTCATCGCCAAGAAATGAGCAAACTTGGTTAGTCGATCCACTATTATCCAAATTGCATCATTCCCTTTGGGACTTCTAGGTAGCCCTATGATGAAATCCATGTTGATGTTCTCCCATTTCCACTCCGAAATACGTAATGGCTGCAGTAAACATCTAGGTCTTTGATTTTCTATCTTGATCTACTGACAAGTCGCACATCTTGCTACGAACTCTGCTACTGTAGTAAACCTCCAGGTCTATGATTTTCCACCTTGATCTGCTGACAAGTCGCACATCTTACTACGAACTCTGCTACATCTCTCTTCATTCCCGACCACCAGAAATGCTGCTTAATATCTTTGTACATCTTGGTACTCCCTGGATGTACTGACAAAAGAGTAGTGTGTGCCTCCTGTAGAATGCTCTCTTTCAATTCTTGCTGATCAGGTACACATAATCTTTCTCCGAACCACATCACTTCGTTCCTTGAAATTCTGACAATTTTCCCGTGCCAACTTGCTCCTTCTTCTTCCAAATTTCTGGGTCAGATCTCTGACTGTCGATGATCCGCACCATCGGCGTGGGCTAAAGTCTCAATTGCGCCAGGGATGCCCCCAGTCCTTGCAATACTACTTCTATTTCAACTCGATCGAATTCCTCTACAAGTTTCTTCTGAGTTGTAATCAAACAAGATAAACTACTTTTTCGACCGGGCGAATCTGCCACTACATTTGCTTTTCCTGGGTGATACTTTTTCTCTAGACGAATATCCTCTAGCACTTCCAACCACCTTCTTTGCCTCAAATTTAGATCTCCCTAATGATAGATGTACTTCAGGCACTTGTGACTGTGTACATATTGACATTCTCCCCATACACATAATGCCTCCATTGTTTCAAGGCAAATATGATTACTGCCAACTCCAAATCATGGGTTGGGTAATTTTTCTCATGTAGTCTCAATTGCATAGACCCATAAGCTATTATCTTTCCCTCTTGCATCAGTACACAGTACAATCCTCGATGTGAAGTATCGCTATAGACATCATAGTCAATTCTCGCTCATGGCAAAGCCAATGGAGCGGTAGTCAACCTCTCTTTCAACTCTTGGCAGCCTGCTTCGCATTGCTCTGTCCACTGGAAACTTACATTCTTCCTCGTAAGTCCGGTTAGTGGCACGGCTATCTTAGCATAACCCTGAATGAAACGACGATAGTAACCGGTCAAACCTAAGAAACTCCTGATCTCCTTCACTGATGTAGGTCTTGGTCAATCTTTCACTGCTTCTACCTTCTGCGGATCAGTGGCCACTCCCTTCTTAGAAAGGATATGACCCAGGAATGCAACTTCGAACTTCCAGAAGTCACACTTAGATAGTTTGGTATATAATTTCAGCTCCTGTAGCTTCTTCAACACTTCTGCCAAATGTTCAGCATGTTCCTCTTCTGACTTGGAATATACCAGAATATCTTCGATAAACACCACGGCAAAAGAGTCGATGAATGATCGCAGGACCCTGTTCATTATATCAATGAATATGAATGGTGCATTCGTCACTCCAAATGGCATGACTAGGAATTCGTAATGCCCATGTCAAGTTCGGAACGTAGCCTTATGCACATCCTCTTCCTTAACACGAACTTTGTGATAACCCGACCGAAGATCAATCTTGGAGAAAACTACTGCTCCTTGAAGTCGGTCGAACAAATCGCCGATTCGCGGAATAAGATACTTATTTTGAATTGTCACCTTGTTTATCTCCTTATAATCGATGCACATCCTTATAGATCGATCTTTCTTCTTCACCAACAAAACTGGCACTCCCTAAGGCGACGCACTAGGTCTAGTGAAACCTTTATGAAAAAGCTCCTAGATTTTCTTCTTCACCTCATCCTGTTCCAGCGGTGTCATTCTGTACGGTGCCTTGGATATCGTTGCACTTCCTGGATGAATAGCACTACTGAATTCCACAACCCGATGAGGTCGTAGTCTAGGTAAATCCTCCAAGAATACCATCGAAAAATTTCAGACTACAGGAATCTTCTTGACTTCCTCAGAAAAAAATTTCTTCGTTAAGACTGCCACCAATTCCTTGCACTTCTTATTCCCTTGAAATGTTACTGCTTGTCCCCCTGGTGCCTTGACCATCACCTCCTTACTCTTGTATTCGATGCTAGCACTGTAGATTGACATCCAGTCTGCGCCAATGATGACATCCACTCCCAACACTTTCAGCTCTATAAGATCGATCCCAAAAATTCTTCCTTCAATCTCGATCTCACAATCACCGTAGTACCGATCAGTAGTTAGTGTTTCTCCTGACGGTGCAGCTACTGCTAAAACCTTGTCGAGAAAAATTTTTGGTCCTACCCCCAACTCTGGAGCAAATTTAACAGACACAAAAGTATGCGATAAACCAGTATCGAATAAGACGGTAGCATTCATTCCATTTACTAGGATTCTTCTTGTTACATGATGAATTACATCGTTCAGTATATAACATTTCTTCTTCTACCAACCTGGAAATACACAGCACAAAGTTATTACTCAGATGCTCCCATACCGGTGATGACATTGTCGGAGTCCTCGGCGTTCTCCTCTGTCAGAGCGAACAATCATCCCTGCCGGTACGGTTTCTTCTCTTGATCTGCCTGCTTTAGATTCTGCTCTCTCCGCTAGAATTGTGGGCAATGCGGCTTAGCATGGCCTTCTTTCCCACAGTTTAAACAAATTATGGGAGTCTGCGGCTTGGTACACTCCGATCTGTAATGACCTGCTTCTCCACAATTGTAACAAGTTAATCCTGGGGCCTTATTCCTCCATTGCCTGGTCTTCCAGACACAGTAACAACATTCGTCCTGGTTGGCTTGAACTTCTGAGCTGGAGGTTGTCCCTTGAAGTTGTGTGATGCCGCGGGCTTCTTGCCAGCGTTCCAGCTACCCCTCTTGTCTTTCACCAGCTGATATTGCGCCATATTTGATTCTGTAATTGCAGCCCTACGCACTAGCTTGTCGAATTTCCTGATATCGAGGGGTATCATGCGAGACCTCAGTCCCGGCCTCAGGCCTTGCTCAACCTTCCTCGCCTTCTTGACTTCATCAGTTACCAACTCGGGTGCAAACCTGGAGAGTTGAGTGAATTTCATCTCATACTCCCATACAGTCATGCTACCCTGCTGCAAGCCCAGAAATTACACAGTCTTCTTCTCCTGCACGTCCATTGGGAAGTAATGTGTAACCCCCGTTTCCGTAAATACGTATTTCCTGAAATTTTTTCGGTATTTTGATTATTTATAAATTTATTTTGTGCTAAACTAGTTTCAAATCTTCTACTAAGTGTTTTATAATCGACGATTACATTTATTTTGAATAACGATGAATTTTCTATATTATAATTGATCGACTATTTATATTTTATATTATTATTGTTTGGATTTTAATGAACTTGTTAATCTCAAATCCTATTCTGATACATATCATTATTATTATTATTATCATTAGTATTAGTATTATTATTATTACTATTATTATTACTATTATTATTATTATTATTATGTAAAGCCCATAGATTTTGATTTATATTGTATTATTTAACTATTTAAATTGAAGCCCATCATCTAAAGCCCAAATTTTATATTTATTTTTGCATTATTTATTTATATATAATCTGAGCCCAACTCAAGTCCATCTCCTATTGGATTCTAACCCAAACCCATATCTATTGGATCCCAACCCGAATCCTAATCAAACCCAATAACCCAATTCTCCCCTAATCTGTATTGACCATATCAACTTCACGTTCCCTCAATCTCTCAGTCACACTTTCTCCTCCCACTAATCCTAACTGCCCATTATTCTCTGATTTTCTCCCTCTCTCTTCTTAATACACAGCAAACACCCCTTAATCCCCCATTAATTAAAACCTAATCTAAATTAAACCCTAATTCCTATACAACCACTTCACCTTCCCCAACCCTTGTTTACTGTGCAACCCCACTTACCCCCCGACTGTTCATCTCCCCCAAAGTCGATCAACCCCCCAACCCACTATCACCAACACCTCCATCCTCTGTCGCTCACCTTCCGCTCGTCTTCAACCTCGAGCCTCCCGCTCGAGCCCTGCCTTCTGCCATCGTCATCGCCTCCGCATCGAATCCCCAACGTCGACCTCCTCCACGTCGTCGACTACTCCCTTTCTTCTTCCCAAGAATAGAGCAGCGAGATGCCATCGAGTTCACCATCGAAGCTTCACCCTTCGAACACCCCCAGTCATCGCCTACCGTCGAGCCACCACCCTGTTCCTCCTTCATCGTCTGCAACTCCCGCACCATCCTCTGCTCTCTGCCACCCTTAGCACCACCTCGTTGAAGTTCCACCATTGCCTTCCTCCGCTCTCGCCCTGTCAGTTTTACAAGCCCTGCCTCCACTCAATCGCCACCTGAAGTCACCATCGAACCCATAGACTTCGTCTTCAAGCTTCGTCACCGCTCGCCATTGCCGACTTCCGCCATCAGCACCTTCATCCTCCTTGACTCCGCCGCCGTCGCTTCTCGACCACGGCGACTGCAGCGCCGCCGTTCTGCATGTCGAGTTCACTCGTCTCTCCGTCAATGCCTCGACTGCAACCTCCACCTCCAACCATCTTGTCGTCAACACAGTCGCGCCACCAGTACATACTGCAATCGCCTCCTCTACTGCCCCTGTCGAAGTCGCTGACCGTTCGCCTGCTGCCGCCTCACCCCACCACAATCAACCACTCGCCATCCAGTCGACGCCCCTTCCTCCGGCCATCGCTGCACCCGAGCTCCTCTGTTCTTAGTTCAAGCCAACAGTGCATCAGGTGCTCCTTTGATCGTAGTCGTCCGATCGTTGATCATCACGATCGTAATCACTTCTTGATCTGTTGATCTTGGCCGTTGGATTTGCATTGATCATCATCACCATCATTATCATCATCAAGATCTTGATCTCGACCGTCGGATCTCTTTTGATCATCGTGATCATAATCATCATCTTGATCTTGATCTTCGATCTCAGCCGTCCGATCATCTGATCTTGATCCCTATCAAGTTCCGTGCACGATCGTGATCATTGTGATCGTTTGCTCGTTGCCGTGTCACCGGGATTCTGATCCCATTATTCTTTGCACATTCGGATCTAATTGTCATCTAAAGGCAAGTCTACTTGAACTCGTTTAATTTTTCTAGTTCAAGATTATTGATCTCCGCAAGTAGTTCCCTTTTGATTATTGTAATATTACTTTGTGTACCTTCCATTGGGGATATCGAGAGTTTACACGAGCTAACCCGAAGTATCCTTGACTTCGTGCCAACATCCATTGATTCAAACCCAAACTTGCATGCACACACGACATAAATAAATTGACTAGAAACTTGTATATAGAAATATATCGTGATTGAATACATGTTGATTGATTGAGATCTCGTGAATTGAATCATGACATGATAACTTGTCTTTGTACACTATAAAAATCCATCCTAATTTTTCTACATTAATGTTAATGCATTCCATGATTCAAGAACATGTAGATTATCTGTTTTGATGGATATATATTTTTATTATTTCAGGCTGCCTGTTTTGTTTTGCACTGAGGTTTCGACCCTGTTACAATAAGAATCAACCAAAACTATATAAAAAGAAATTGTAGCCTAATGAATATAGTTTCCAGAAAATCTTACAAATCTAGATTCCGATCTGCGAGCTATTAGTTATTGCACTTTTAGTCACTGCTGGCCTGTATTTCCATAATTGCAATTTAGTGAAACATCGACACAACTTTCAGTTGAAACACCATGATAATAGTAGTCTAATGATATGAAACTCTCCAGAAACTTATTAGACATGCTTAGGATCCATTTCTAATTTTTTATAAATTTTTATGTTGATTTTACATCTTATTTTCACCCATAGAGTTTTGACTATAAGCTGCTGCGAGAACCCTTAAGCTGTAAAGATTAGGGTAATCGACCTAGTTATAGTCAGAATCAATTGAAACTTACTGAATATAAATTGTAGCCCCATATGTCTAGTTTACATCCCTTTTTACGGAATCGAATTCCGAGTTGTAGTTTGTGAGTTATTGTTGTTTTAGTACTGTTGTGTCTGCTCTTTTCAGATTTACAATTACGTGTATATTATCATGCATTACATCATTTTGGTGCATACTTATCATCTCCTCGACACTCTTATACACATTTCATGATCATGAATGATTTAATAAAATATTAAACAAGTCGGGGTAATAAGGGTTGACTTAGTAGTGGTCAGAAACTGTACTCGGTAGGGCCCTTCTTGTTTATATGGATTATTGACATGGAAGATGGAGAAATACTTGTGAACTTGTTATCATGTTATCAGGTTATCTTGTTATCATGTTATCTTGTTACACTGAGTACACACTCTGTAGATCCCACCACTATGTCTAAAACGAACACTGTTTTGCATGCACTGAACCTGTGGTATGGGACACAGTAGTATGTGCACTAGATAGAGTAATAAAATGCTAATAAACCTAAGTTGACACTTGTACACGTGACCATTGTTTATTGACATTGTTATTTCTTTTGGATTTTGTTCTTACTTCATATTCCTTGATGTACCATGTTCCTTTACTCTTTTCTTTTCACTACTTGCTGTCCATACTTGCTCTAACGGATATTTTTCCCCACTCTAGTTTATAAAATTGCAAGTGCACAAGGAGAATTGCCAGAAGGTATTGGTGAGAATTTCTTCTAGGATTAGAGCAGAAGCTGCTTTGAAATAAATTATTTCTTCCATGTTATTTTTATATTGCATTGTTACTTTTGTTGAACTTTGTATCCCGGGCTTTGTTGACCCGTAATTGTTGCTTATTCCCGGTGTTGGTTATTATGTTGGACTACTGCATGTTTATTCTAGTATCTGTTTATGAGATTATATTTTTCTGCGTGGTGGTGATTATTTCTTTCCATGTTATTGAGCTAAGACTGGTACAGCTTATGGATGATGTTAATATCATTCACTGGGCCTTCGTCACGGACTCGTATTCCCGTATTTTGGGAAGCGGAGCGTGACGTAATGGTTGTAGAATTCCTTTAAGAAGTCCTCTCAAGTAATAGGCTCGTCGCTCAAAGTCCTCTACATAGTTGCCACAGAACTCCGACGTCCTTGTCTAACTGGATAGTTGCTAGTTTCACCTTACTAGCCTATGGAGTCTCCAGCACTTCAAACATCGTTTCAATCTGCCGAATCTAATTATCAGCTGCATCGGGATCCGCTTTGCCTTCAAAAATGGGTGGTTTCATCATCTTGAAGGACGCTACCAACTTGATAGCCTCTGGAACTTGCACAGCTTGCCCAGCCCTTGTATTTCGGTTCACACTTGCTGCAAAAAAAGTATTGAGGGTCTGGTATACACGGACCAACTCCGTTTGCAAATCAAGTTGTTGCCATCTTCGCTTGATCCTTCGCCATTTCTAGTGCTCCTTCCAGCCATTTCTGGTTCATAAAGCTTCATCAATCATCAAAGGCAACAATAATATATACTTTCAACCAAAGTTATTCATTTCCAAAATCCATACATCCAGAAATAAAATTGGTTCATACATCCATACATAAAGAACACCCGAAACTCCAAATCTTCCTACAGAACTTTAAACAAGCATAAAGCAGTCTAGACTCTACGGTTCCTCTTGGCTTCTCTGAGCTCTCCCCGCAGATCGTCTATTTCCTTATGCATCCTTTTGCATTGTTGACGGCATCCTTGTTTCTCCCAACGAGTTTTGTTGTCCAGCTGGGTGAAATGTCGAGCATTCCTGTGGCGACACTTCTCTAGTTCCTAGACTTGTTAACTCAGGGCGGCGATGTTTTGCTTATCCTCCGCATGATGCGCTTCCATGTGGGTTACTCTCCACTTGTGGATAATCAACTGCTTACGGAGGGAAGCGATGATATGATCCTTTTTGTTCCGAACCGGCTCTTCGTCCGAGGATTCATCTTGGGATTCATGCGGAGGTGGAGCGATTTTCCATGATTCTAGCAATTCTTCATCTTCTTCTGGGTTTTCTTCTTCTTCAGGTTCTTCTTCCGGGTCTTCTTCTTCTTCAGGTTCTTCTTCCCGGTTCTCAACAAATACTTCTTCCTCCACATCTTCCATAGGATTTTGGTTATCCGCCATCCTATAGCGAAAAGGGAAAACAACATCGATAAATATAGAGCTACATAAATGTAAGTTGATACAACTATGATATTTGGACCTCTAGAAAAAGATACTCACACTTCTAATGTCCACCCTAATGTGTTTTCCTTATAATTTTGTACTACTTGTTGAAGTCGGCTCTAATACTATTCTGTAACGCCCCGAATTCCAAACACAGGTAATTCGTAGCACAAACAGGATCTTTTACTTCAACTTTGTAAAAATTTACAGGGAACTTAAAACTTTTCATTTAAAACATTATTCTTTACAATAGTACAGTGGAAATACATAAGTACAATACAACATATGTTAATGAAAGCTCTTTAATCCTATGTCAACCCATTACAGTGACTTCAAGTCCATGCCAAATCCAGTCCTGCAACTAGGAAATTGTAGGTACGTCAGTTGCATACAAATGATGCAATGCTATAATACAACGATTTCACCAGCTTAACAATCACAAACTTGAATGCACCAAAAATAGAAAAGTGACTATCCTAATTATGTCAGCGTATGATATGAGCTTAATGCCTAATGCAGACATGTACACTTACGATGACACTAATGTACACTTGTTCGGATTCTATGCATCACATACTACATAGGTCCGAGGGCAAGCTCTTTTCATACTCCTCATTATAGGATTCAGTCCCTTGTTATGCAAATTTTCATCTGTGACTAGCATAAGATTTAGATATTCTATGAGTATTAAGCCCACGCCCCGATAATTTCGAAGATGAATCTCACACCGCAGACGAGCTGGGGACACTCCCAATCACATCTCGATAATTCTGGGGATCCAACCTCACACCGCAAGCTATGGCACCTCAATAGTCACCAAATACCCCATGAGCGTCGCCTCGATCCCGATAATTCTGAAGATGAATCCCACACTGCATATGCATTGGGAAAACTCCCAATCACATCTCGATAATTCTGGAGAGACAATCTCACACCGCAGACCAATCGAGACCCACATACTCATGTTTCCCCTACTAAATCACATCCCCAATCTAGTGCATGCCCTTAGGTTTAATTATAATCATTATGACCTAGAGCTAGCTTACCGCACCGGACTTAAATCAACATAAGGAGAATTGTTAGCCGACACTGACTACTTCTGAATTTTTATTTATCACAACTTGTCGGTCACTACGGGCTTCGCTCAGCCTCTAGATTCCAACAATCTCAACACTGAGATCTTATAAGTTATCTTAATCTCTTCATAAAATTTCCATTCATTAAACAGCATTTAACTTCTTTTACCCATTCTATTTGCTATTATCAATCATGAAGTAACCAACATCCTATAGCAGCATTCAATAACATTTTGAGGGGTTTAAAACCCTTATAAACATCACGTGTTCAATAACTCAAATTTATCTTCTATTTATCTCAAAATTCACCATAAAACATTTTTTACATAAATCCCAAATTTCGACTTGTTTTCTTATGATGTAAAATTTTAGAATAGACTAAAAACCAACAATTTTCATTCTCATTATGTTTAATATTTAATCAATTTCTTGTAGAAAAACACTCAGTTGACATTGTTGTTCATCACTTCACAATATTTAACAACTTTTTAATTGATAAACCTTTTACAAAGCATCACATGATTAATATTTCAAATCCTTGCTTTTATTATCTCATAATTTCACGTATAACACCCTCTTCATGATATCCTAAAATTGTTTTCCATTATCAAAATTTTAAATCATTTTAACATAAACAAACACCCTCAAATTTAGACTAGAAACTATATTCATCTAGTACATTGTCTAATGTAATTTTTAAATCTCCAAAATACATCTTAAAATAGTGTAGAATTATTTCCACAAGTTCAAATAATATTCTAAAATATTTCTAAAATTTTCTCCAATTTTTGGGAAACATGAAAAGAAAAACCAAAAATATTAAAAGAACAATATATGTACAGCCGGGATCGAACCCAGGCGCACAGCAAACCCAAGTCGCAACCCAAAGTGCACCGAACCACCAACTAGCCAACTCACGTTTGGTGTAAAACTCTGAACTAAATTTCCTTATACATTCTCTCTTACTGTTTGATACGTTCTATGGGTAAAAGAAACAAAACAAAAAAACCAAAACCCCCACTGGAGCTCGAGCCCACGACCTCTAGCGTCACGCCCCGCTTCCCAAAAACACGGAATACGAGCACATGACATTGGCCCGGTGAATGACTAACGTCACATATAAGTTGTTCATTCGATCAACTCAACAATATAATCAATACAGAACAATTGCGTAGGCAATAATAATAATCTCAGGAACAATAATACTTGGAATGAAGCAATATAAAATATCCAAATACAATAAACCAACGTCTGGAAACAAATAAAATCCGGGTCATAAGCCCAATACAAAAATAATCCAATTACAAATAGATAATAAGTCTCAATACATTAAGTTCAATAAGTCTCAATACATTAAGTTCAATAAAACGATAAGCAATTATAAAGAATTAAATCTTCGGAATCTTTGTTCTCCAATTCTAGCAGGCAATTCTCTATCATTACTTGTGTACACTTCATCTAAAAAGAGGAGAAAAATTGTCCTTAGAGCAAGTCATGGACAGCAAGTAGAAAAATCCAGGAACAATGGAATAACAATATAACAATTAGTTCAATGGATCAATAAGAATCTATAACATGGGACAATAACAATAATCAATATCATGGTAAACGATGCAATGGTATAAACAATGATTCAATATTCAATAACAATATTCAATAATATCAATAACACTTAAACAATATTTAGTATCAATAGGAACAATAATGTACAATATGCAATGTCGATGTCGTGTCAATCCTTATGTCTATTAATCATTTTAATCCTAACTAATGCACGTACTACTGCATCCCATACTACAGGTTCGATGCATACAATCAATTTCGTTTATATCGAGTGATGAATTCTATAGATCATGTGTCGGTACGATAATCACTGATACGATAATAATATTGTTGCACGATAAATTATGATGATTCACTGATTCACTAATACGGTACATCGATACAATTCATTGAATCAATTCATTGATAAGATTCATTAATACAATACACGAGAAATTTGGGTGTCGTAGTCAGTCCTCCACAATCAATCAATAAACACTGGCCGACACAGTCACTATATTATTCACTACTCAAGTCATTCCCTTAAACCCCGGCTTGTTAATAATTTTATCAATACGACAATACAATATGCAATTTGAGACATGGGGTGAAAAATAATAACAATAAAGGACAATAAGGTGGTAACATGAATTAGGACAATTAGAATGATGACAATAGGACACTAGGATCATGCGATACAACATACACACTTGGATTCATGCAATACAATGATATAGGATTAATTCAGGATAGCAAGAGTAGTCTGTACAAAAATGCAGTTTCCCACTATTTCAGAACTCGAAAACTGAATCCATCAGAAATTCTAGAAACTAGAATTCCACATGGTTCCAACGCATATTTAAAGTTCAAAACCCGACAACAGTAGCTAGGTCAAACACACCATTCTTTACAGATTTCATGTTTAGGCAGAATTTCGATATCATGTTATTATAATTTTAGAATAAGCAAAAACTCAATAGTAAATTCATTAAAAATATTTTCTAAACTCCTAAACATGATTACTAAGAATCTGGAAATTATCAGAGCAAAATTTTATCATTTGATCAGTCTTTTTACTGTTTAAACATGGAATATACAATAATCTAAGAATCTGGAATTAAAAACACAGTTGTAGTAAAACAGGCATAACTTTTGCTACACAACTCGAAAATTAGAAATTTAAGATGTTCTGGAAACTATAAGGATAAGGCTACAATTCATGTTCAGAAAGTAATTTATTTTAAGATCATTTACTGGGTCAAAAATAACAGATAACATACAGCCAGCAAGCAAGATACAGGTTTTAGGGCATTTTTCATGAATCAATTTAATTAAACATAATGGGTATCAATTCTATTAGTCGATAAACTATATAATCAGCATGATGAGTGTCAAAACATGATAAATAAAATTAGAACGCATACATACACTAATTTATCATCAATCAACGATCAATTGATCAAACAACATACAACCTAGCAATTGTCTCCACAATAATTAATCGTGTCAAAGAACAAGTATTGTAATTATAGATTAAATGCTTCTATACATGACCTCTCCCTCATCCTCACCCCCTAGCTCTAGCCGGAATCCCTGCCCCGTCTCCGGTACAGCTACTTCCTGTTCCCTTACTGCTCCCCTCTGATCCCCTTCCCCTACTTGCCCTCCCTCCTTCTTCTCAACCCCTTCAAAACCAAGAACCTTTACTCTTACCCTTCCTACTACACCACCCTCCTTCTGTCACCCCACCCCTGACTATGCTCTCTGTCTTAGAGCTCAGTGGGTGCGGGCCCAATGAGAGGGTCCGTCACCCACCTCCTCTTACTGCTGAAGCGCCAACAGGAGCCATCGAAGCTTCTACTTTGCCGTCGACTCCCATTCAAAACCCCAACACAGAGCAGACCTTACCCAACCCACTACTGAACCAACAAATCTCAAGAGAAGGGGATTCCCAAAGGCTCAGGCCATCTCATTCCCCAGTACGTGCACTTCGCATCGTACAATAAGAGAGGAATGGGGTTCATCATTACCTCAATGGGCTACATAGGGGATGGGCCCATGGATGGAGCCCTCCTATAGGCCACATTTGGCATAAGAAGACCCCCCCATTAGCTCAGAGTCACCACTACGTAGAGGGACATGCCCAGGGAGTCAGGGGACGGTCTAAACAAGAGTATCAAGAGTATAGGCACCACTACAATCAAGACAGATACTTGTATCCCAGACACTCAAAAACCTCCCACCACAACCACCACTAAGGATTTCATCGCCATCAGCAGTGACAGCAACACATCTCTCCACCCCCCCCCCCAACATAACCCTATACCGGCGCCTAAATCCAGCACTGAGCGGGCCCATGAAGGGGAACCGCACGGTGGGATTACAGTGGAGGCAGAGCATCATCTAGATAGGGAGGAGTGGATGCTAGTTAAAAACAAGAGAAACAAGAGACAGACCTACTCACCAACCATTGATGTTGCCGCATCTCCTCACCATCACAACCACCCTCAATCCCACCACAAACACCACTCTCCACAACCTCAAACAAACCCCTGGACTGCATCGAAACCCAACATTGAGTGGGCCCACGAAGGGGAGCCTCACAATGGGTTTTCAGCGGAGGCAGTGATATCTGAAGATAGGGAAGTTGGGGCTCAAGAGGCAAACCAGAAAATCACAAAACAATCCAATTCCACAACCTCCAATTGCGAACACAAAAAGAGGACTCGAAGAGGGAAGCACAAACCAATTCCTTGTTTCAATTGCGGAGAATGGGCCATCACCGGAAGGATTGCACCAAAGAGGTCAGATGCCTCAAATGCATGAAGTGGGGACATCTCTCTTATGTGTGCACTAATGTGATTGAATCCAACAATGATGAAGAGCGGCCGGTCAGCAGGGGAAGATCCCCCGATAACCCCACCTCTATCCGACTAGCTAAGAGTCTGGAAGTCAGTAAGAACGAGGAGAAATGGCTGTGCCAGTGGTGCGCTATAGCCAAGGTTAAGGCGGGGAGCCCCTCAGAGACACATATACTTCAAGCATTAAGCGCTAAGTGGCCAATGAGAGCTCACCGAGACTGGGTGGCAAAGAAGTTATGACATCGCCAGTTCTTGGTCTCCTTCCCGTCACCTGAGAAGGTGAGCGAAGTAACAGGGATGGGCACAATCGACTTCGGTCACTTCAAGTTGGAATTTGCCGAATGGTCTCCAAGCTTCGGAGCAGAGCTTCCACAGGGAAAGAAATTTTGGATATGGATTCATAATGTACCTCTCCACTTTTGGAAACGAGAAGCCCTACAAGAAATCATCGCTGACTTTGGCTCCATCGAAAAAATTGATGAGAAGATAGTTCGCCACTCGGAGATTGTCTCCGCTAAGGTCCTCATAAGGAGTACTGACATAGCGTTGATGCCTCGCTTTGCCAAAGTATACTCCTATGAGTAGGCCTATTTGATCCGATTCATACTTGACAGGCGAGAGGAGTCGGAGGTGGAATCATCGGCCATCACGTCCCCCACTCTCCCCTCGGTGCTCAGAGACAATCACTCCTACAAACAAGTGGTGACCACTAGGTGGGATCTGACCATAGACGGGGCCCACGAGGTGGAGCGCGCTCACAGAGAGGTCATCAGGGCGGCGAGAGAGAAAGAGCACAGCCATGGGTACACAGCGGAGGGATCAGAACCAAGGCATGGGTCTCCGATCGAGGGTGGTCAACATGGAGGCTTGACCATCAGATCTAACGACCCAGATCCAACTCCTACAAAAGATACAACTAACCAGACAGATCCAATGGTGGACTTGTTCAAATTTTCGAATTTAGAAGGCATCGGTACTCACAAAAGGGACCCTCGAAGGAAGGAACAAGAAAAACCCCAAAATGGCAGTCAACTCCGTGGAGTTGGTGGTGGAAAGCTGCGAATAGAGGCAGACTGGGGAAAAGCAAAAAAAGGGCAGTAATCTCTTGGAAAACATCTTGCAAAATGACATGCAAGGTCAAGGTCAGAAAGGACGAGAGTTGGTGGCGTTGGGGGGTAGGGGAAGGCAGGAGACTTCCACTTTGGGGGAAACGACGACAGGCGTCAGAGAGCACAACCCAAAAGGAAGTGTTGCAGGGTCGGAGGGTGCGGAACAAGGAAAGAGGAGAGCTCAAAGTAGTAATGAGCATAAGAGAGAAAGAAACGCAGTAGAAGAGAGACAGAAGAGAGCTTAGAAAGGCAATGAATTAAAAGAGATACAGGAGAGAAATGAAAGGGGAGTTGGTAGGGATAAAGACGCTCTAGAGCTGAGCGCTTCGATACCCACGCCACTCTCCTCGTTTCCCACAACTACCGCAGTGACAGCAACTAAACTGAGGCCATGTGGCGTGGGGGGTGAGATTACCCCCTATTGATCGCACCCTGTGCTCGTCACTTTCAAGGAGAACGATAAGTTCCCTCGCGGAGGCAACGTTTGTAAAGGTGTTCAAGCTGCTCGAGTTGGTGGGCTTCAGAAGGAGGTTTCTTTTGTAGGCGCTAATGGGCCCAAAGAGGGGCCCAAAATGCTATCTATCACAGCTAAGACAAATATATCCTTAGAGGTGCACAATCAGGTACATCTTCCGATGAGTGGTGGGCCCATTGAGGGGTCCGCGACAGGGAACACTGCTATTCTAGTAGAATCATCATCTTTTGGTGGGCTCATCGAGAAGTCCGCAACGAGAGATCCTACTATTCTACTGGATATCCAGTAGGCAGATAGTGATGAGGACCTGGAAGGGCATTTAAACTTGGACGAGGAATTCTCATTTACGGACGAGGAGTCAGAGGATCTAGAGTTTATCGCCGATACACAGAAAGAGACCTCTCCAGAGATGGTCCTATCCACACTTCCAGAGTCTGCACCGGGCTATACATCGGGATCGTCTAGCAGAACAGTTGGGTTCAGGGTGCGGTGGTCACCTAAGAGGGCTCATGTGGAGTCCTTGGATGACTATCTAGAGGTGGCTGCGGTGGCCAAATCTGTAAAATTCGACGATGGAGGTACAAATTTTTTTTTAGCTTCTATATTAAATTTCATGTCAGATTCTGATGTTTTTAGTCTAGCTTAAACTTGTGGCTTAGAGGTGTGGGATTTAGAATGGAATGCTCTTCTTCTCAATAAAATTAGGGGTTGGGAAACTGAACGGGTTAAGGCTAGATTCTATAAAGAACTGGGGTCAAGCTCTAGGGTGACGGTGGTCTTCGAGAATGAAGCCTGTCCCGCACCCACACCTACGATCAACCTAGAAACGATCCCCCAATGAATACACTGTTCTGGAATGTTAGGGGGCTGGGGGATAGGGGTAAGAGAGATATGGTGAGAGACATCATTAAGAACTCCAAAGCGGATGTGGTAGGGCTTCAGGAGACCAAACTCACACACAGGTTAAAACTCAAAAGAGGGGGGGGGGGGCACAGAATCATAGAATGGGTGATACGCCCATCTGTAGGAGCTTCAGGGGGAATTGTGATTGGGTTGAACCCGGATATTTTCACCTGTTCTGAGGAGTACAGTGGAACGTTCTCCCTAACTATCTGTCTGGCACAGTTATCAGATAATTGGATGCAGGCGATCACGGTAGCATATGGGCCGAACGTGGCTACAGATAAAGAAGTCTTTTGGCAAGATCTTGTCGGTATTCGACAACGATGGCCGGGACCCTGGATTGTTGGGGAGGACTTCAATATTACTAGATTTGCCTTTGAGCACAAGGGTAAAGGCTCCTCCGACAGACACAGAGAAGAGTTCAATAGGGTGATCGCACAACTAGAACTGATTGATATTCCAATCAATGACAGACTATTTACGTGGTCTAACATGCAAGCATCCCCAATTATGGACAAATTGGATAGGATACTAGTATCGATGGACTGGGAAGCTAAATTCCCGTTAGCGACTGCTAAGTCTATCCCTAGACCTACGTCTGATCATACACCGATCTTGCTCGATGCTGGGTTTCAAGGACTTCAAAGACCAAGGAGGTTCAGATTTGAGAAGGCCTGGCTGGAAATCCAAGGATTTCACCACATGGTGATGGAAAACTGGGCGCTACCAACCACTGGTACGGATGCAGCATCCCGATGGTGTGAAAATGTCTGCAGATTGAGAAAGCAGCTGCGTAGATGGAACCGGTCTTGATTTTTTACCATCTGGCATGCAAAAGACTCCTTTTTGGAAGGCATTGATGAGCTAGAAAGACTGGAAGAAACGAGAGTCTTGTCACAAGATGAAAGAAACAGGCTGTTAGACTTCCGAGTTAATTTCGCCAATCTTTATAAGTTGGAGGAGATCAAATGGCAGCAAAGGTGGAGGATTTCGTGGCTCAAAAAGGGAGACGCGAACACGGCCTACTTCCACCGAGTGGCAAGCACAAGATGTAGGTCCAACCTAATCTCGTCACTACAAACGGATACGGGAACCTCGCAAGACGAAATTGTGATTTCCAATACCTTTCAAGATTACTACAAGGACCTCTTTGGGAAGAGAAATGATTTCAGAGTCCCGCTCAGGGAAGACTTCTGGCAGGACGGTCAAAACAAACCAGGGCAAACGCTTTCTAAATTGGAAGCACCTTTCTCAGAAACGGAAGTGGAGAATGCCATCAAACAAATAGGAGAAGACAAGTCGCCTGGGCCAGACGGATTCCCAATGCTGTTCTTCAAGGTGTTCTGGGAAGAAATAAAAGAGGACATTATGGTGTTGATGGATGAATTCTTCCATAATAATCTTAGATTGGGCATGTTCAACTTTGTGGAAGTAGTTCTGATCCCTAAGAGGGCGGAAGCTTCGAGGGTGGGGGAATTTTAGACCAATCAGCCTCATAAACTGCTCGGCTAAGATCATTACAAAGGTCCTTACTATCCGCCTGGGAAACATAATGGATAGTTTAATTTGCAAAACACAAACTGGTTTCATCAAGGGCAGATGTATCCTGGATTGTGTGGCTACTGCAGAATAAGTCATCCACCACTGCCATACGGGCCAGTCTAAGAATTTCCTCCTCAAACTAGACTTTGAGAAAGCATATGACTCCGTCGATTGGGAATGTTTGCTGGAAGCTCTCAGAGGAAGAGGCTTCGGGGTTAAATGGATTAGATGGATCAAACAGTGTTTATACACTAGTAAAACGGCAATCTCGGTTAATGGGCGGTCGGGTCCATCGTTTCCTTGTAAGAAGGGGCCTCGGCAGGGGGATCCACTGTCCCCGCTGCTATTCACTATCGTATCAGATGTACTGAGGGGCATGCTAGACAACTGCTGGAGAAAAGGCTGGATAACGCCTGTGCCTAGTAGTCAATCTAACCAAGGGTGTACGATTCTTCAGTATGCTAATGACACCCTACTCTTTGGTAACAGAAATAGGTCAGAGACAGTCTACTTTAAAGTGTCCCTCTACTTTTTTGAAGTTTGGTTAGGTCTCAGGATTAATTTTCACAAGAGCGCTTTGATTCCAATTGCACTTTCCGATGTAGAGGCACAGGACCATGCGAACATACTAAACTGTATGACAGACGAGTTCCCAATCAAATATTTAGAGCTCCCACTTAAGCCAGGAAAGCTTACTAAGACGGACTGGCTACCTATCATAGACAGGGTGGAGGACAAGTTTTCAGGTTGGAAAGGAAAATCACTTTCCCTCGGTGGCAGAGTGGTTCTCATCAACTCAGTGTTGTCTAATCTGCCCATTTACTACATGTCGTTTTTTGAGCTTCCTAAATGGGTAATCCACAGGATTGACTGAATCCGAAAAAGATTCATTTGGAAAGGAGCAAACTCGAATAGGGGAGGATACCACCTGATCAAATGGAGTATTGCTTGCATGAAGAAGAAGCATGGAGGGCTAGGCATCATCGACCTTAGAGATATGAACCTTTCCGTTTTGGGGAAATGGTGGTGGAAGGTATTTCACCACAACAGGGAAGGATGGCAGGATTTCATTCAACCATACCTTCGGGAAAAAGGTACGAGAAGTTTAGGCTTCCGAGTAGGGTCTACAGTTTCTCGATTCTGGAAAAAAATTACCAAAGTAGGCAGACCGTTCAACTTAGCAGTGACATCGACTATCGGTAATGGGCGGTCCACCAGATTCTGGTGGGACAAATGGTGTGGTGCCCATACCCTTAAGGAAACTTTCTCAGAGCTGTATGAGAAAATGACTAGACTGAATATATCTGTGGCCGAGACTTGGAAGAGGGGAAATTGGAGGCCGTCGTTCCAAGGAACTCTTACCCTAGAATTTCATTAGCAACTGCTTCAGTTGCAAACACACATCACATGGACCGGTGTGATGTGTGCTCAAGGACTAGATCAGATGTGTTGGGGACTCGAGACCAAGGGAGCTTTCACGGTTAGATCTCTGTATCATCGAATTCACTATCGAGGATGCAGACCCAGCTGGGCACAGGTGTTATGAAAGGCTAAAACCCCCCTTAAAGTCAGGATCTTCCTCTGGCTAGTGCTCAATAATGCAATCCTCACCAGAGAGAACCTTGCCAAAAGACATCCCCAGATAGCGACCAACTGTGGATTCTGCAACATGCATGCGGAGAATTTGAATCATCTTTTTATTCACTGCCCAAGGAGTAAGGCAACTATGGTAAAGGTATTACGAGCCTTAGGAACAAGAGACTATCCCAGCGAATATGAGGATTTGTGGATTGGCCCCAAATTTGCCTCGATTCGCCATGAAATGAAGGATGCATGGTACATTGCCATTACGGAAACTACTTGGGTGTTATGGCTAGACAGAAATAATTTCTATTTTCGTGCTTCATGTAATAGTATTTCTGGTAACCTTACTCATATCATGCATCTTATTTCTTTTTGGGCTACAGCTGCTGCCACAGGAGCGAGAGGGAGAATTGCCAGAGTCTTCCAGGTGGAGGAATTTGACGATGAGGAGGTAGAGTTTGGGCCGACACTGGACTGAGGGGTAGGTGCCCTCCATACTCATCAGATTTTCATTAGCCGCAGTCTCCGCTACTTTGTATTTTGTACCGACCTATTGTACTTTTGGTTGTTTGCATGGATTATTAGACCCACCCCCCAGGGTTTTGTTGGGGGATTATGTTTTATTTCCTCCACTGTACTTTGTTTTCTCCCGGTACACCGGGGTTGTTTTATTAATCTCTTATTAATGAAATAGGGTGGCGTTATCCCACCTTTAACCTTAAAAAAAAAATTAATCGTGTTATGAGATGCACGAAAATTTTCCTATCATCAATACTATATGATGTATGCAAGATTCAATATTTTTAGAGTCAAAGTGGCATGATGTCAAGAATATCAGGGTTAGCTCGTGTAAACTCTTAATAGACCCACCGAAGGAGATGAACAATGTATAATACGATAACGAAGGGATCTATTTGCAAGAGTTTCAACAAAACTTGAATTTGATACAATTTATAATTCAAGAGGACAGTGACTTACCTGTTAGATGATAATTTCGAATATATAGAATAACGGGATGAGAATCCCGGACGACAAATCCACGAACACGGAAACACATGCGAACTACGTGCAACACCCACACAAAACGGCAAACACCAACCACAGATCAAATCACCAAACACCAAGATCACTCCCTTCTCTTCACAAATAGCAAACATCAAACAGCAACACAGGATCTCCAATCCTCACACAAAACAGCATACACCAAACTCAAACCAAACACCAAACAGCCAACTCCAATCCACTCTCTCTTCACACCTGAACAGCAACAGCCAAGAGGGAGAGAGAGACAGCGACGGGGATCGATGGCGACTACGGGTGGCAATGCTGGCGGCAAGGGGCTACTGGCAGTTGACAGGGCGAGGCAACGAAGGTGGGGCTCTAGCGGAGATCGACTGAATGAGGGCGTTGGGGTTTCACTGCTATGTTTTGGGCGGGAAAACAGAGGAGCAACAGGTGTCGGCGTCGGGGGAGGGGGGGTATGGGCGATGCTGGAGGAGGATGAAGAAATGATGATGGATGATGGTGGTCGACTGCGTGCAATCGAGGGTGGCTAGACGACAGATGGAGGAGGGAAGGTGATGGAGCGTGAGGAGGTGATGAGTTCGGTCGACGAAGAGGACGAAGATGAGGTGGTGAGAGGAGGAGAAGCTCGACGGGGTGCATTCGAGCAGGGATGGTGAGGAGTTCGATGACGGTGGCAATGGTAGGGTGGAGTTGATGGAGGTGGAGGACGAGGACGGGAGACGATGAGTGGGAATGGGGGCGATGCAGGTGGGCGATGAGTTCGGGATCAGATGAGAGAGAGAAAGGGGTAGAGGATGAATATGACGGGGGTAGGGGGTAGCACCTTAGGGGCGGCTAGGGTTAGGTTAGGGGTGTATAGGTTAGGTTAGGTTTTAAAGTAGTATTTATAGGGATTTAAGATATTGGGTTTTTGGGTATCGGGTCGGATCCAATAAGAGTGGGTTTAAAGGGTATGAGTTTAAATCCAATAAAAAAATGGGCTATAGGGTTGATAAAATATACATATATATATATATACATTAAATCAAATAGTGAAATACATATAAAATGGAGCATGTTCGGGCTTTAAACAAAATAATAATAATAATAATAATAATAATAATAATAATAATAATAATAATAATGATGATGATGATGATAATAATAACGATAAAAATAATAATACTAACAACAATAATAATAACAATGATAATAACAAAATAATAATACTAATAATAATGAGAAAAACAATAATATTAACAATAATAATAACAATAATAATAATCACAAGGATAAAAATAACAATAACGATAATAATAATAATAATAATAATAAGATTATATAACAAAATATAAACTTATTAAAATAACCCAAATAGCAATATAAAATTTGATTTGGCTCAAATATAAATAGTCGATCAATAAGAAATGAAAAGTAAGATTAAAATACACCATTATTCAAAATGAGTAAATTTTCGATTAGAAAACACTGCAATAAAATATCTGAAATGAATTTAGCGAAAAATAAATTTATAAAAATTAAATTATAGAAAATGCACGGAGAATACTTATTGTCGGGAATGGGTGTTACAATCCTACCCACCTTACAACAAAATTTCGTCCTCGAAATTTGCTTAGGCGGTACATAGGACAAAATAAAAGCATACTTGTGAAATAACAAAACTGGGAATTAAAGGGGAAGCAACAAAATGGTTGCAACACCATAATAAGAAAGAACATGGATATGAATGAAGTGATCTATAATGATGTCAAATAAAGACTTAATGCAAATAAATGAAAAGGAAGTAAACAATGCAAGAAAGAGAAACAATAAAAGAATCTTGGGACCTGTGGATTGTGGGCCCACCACGCTTCCGCTGCGCCACTCTGATGGTGATGTTCCAAGCTGCAAACATGTTTTAGTAGATCAAGTGATGCCGATCGACGAACTAAGCAAGAAGAAAAGAACGAACGATACCGTAATCAAAAGAATATGGGTTTGAAAAGGATGAAATCATACGCAAAGAGGAATCAATGAATGGAAGGAACAAAAGGCAACAAGGAATGAAGAAACTAAATGTGAAGGGATCATGAGGAATCAATAAGACTAGTTTCCAAATAATAAGTTGGTTATCGAGATACTGTTGAGTCAAACCGGTATAACCCAAATCTGATTAATATATTAGTCAAAGCTAAAGTTCCTTTCGTTATTCACATTTGAGTGATATATTATCCAAAACCCGGGCTCTGATACCACTAAAAATCTTGTCACGTCTCGCTTCCCAAAAATACGAAATACGAGCACATGACATTGACCCAGCTAATGACTAATGTCACTCATAAGTTGTTTAGCCGATCAACTCAACAATATAATCAATACAGAATAATTGCGCAGGCAATAATAATAATCTCATGTACAATAATATTCTGAATGAGGCAATATAAAATATCCAAATACAATAAACTAACGTCTGGAAACAATAATAAAATCCGGGACATAAGCCCAATACAAAAATAATCCAATCACAAATAGATAATAAGTCTCAATACATTAAGTTCAATAAAATGATAAGCAATTAGAACGAATTAAATCTTCAGAATCTTTATTCTCCAATTCCAGCAGGCAATTCTACATCATTACTTGTGTAAACTTCATCTAAAAAGAGGAGAAAATTTTTCTTAGAGCAAGTCATGGACAGCAAGTAAAGAAAGCAAGGAACAATGGAATAACGATATAACAATGAGTTCAATGGATCAATAAGAATCAATAACATGGGACAATAAGAATAATCAATATCATGGTAAACGATGCAATGGTATAAACAATGATTCAATATTCAATAATAATATTCAATGGTATCAATAACACAAACAATATTTGGTATCAATAGGAAACTGCTCCATGTCTGCTTCCGTGGTTGCTACTCTCTTGACCAACTTGTCAAATCTTCTGATACCAAGAGGTATCATCCGGGACCTCAAACTCGGCCTCAATCCATGCTCGAACTTACGAGCCTTCTTAGCCTCATCCATCACTAATTCCGGAGCATACCTAGAGAGCTGAGTAAACTTGGTCTCGTACTCTCTCACTGACATGCCACCTTGCTGTAGTGATAGAAACTCCATAGCCTTCTTCTCTTGGACGTCGGAGGGAAAATAGTGACTGTAGAATTCCTCTAAAAATTTCTCCCAGCCAAGAACAATACCTCCCATTGTCCTTTTCATCGACTGCCACCACACAGCCGCGTCCTTCTCAAGTTGCAGAGTCGCCAACTTCACCTTACTGCCTTTAGGGGTCTCCAGCACTTCGAAGATCGTCTCTACCTGACGAATCCAGTTGTCAGCCACATCAGGGTCTGACTTCCCTTCGAACACCGGTGGTTTCATCCGTTTGAACGATTCCACTAGTTTGATCGCTTCGGGCACCGGATTCGCAGGTACCTTTCCTTGGTTCTGATTCATGGCAACGGCGTTGTGCGTCTGATAGACCCTCGCAACTTCTGTTTCCAGATCCAGACCTTCACCGTTTCTAGCTCCTCTTCTAGCCATATTCTAATGCAAAAGATCCATTAAATTCGAAGTATAGGACATGAATTTTAAATCAACTTGCATTTCATTAAATTCCAAACTTTATACATTCGAATTGAAAAACAATTCTTGACATCAGAATAAAAACAGTAGAAGCTACAACAGTCTAACTCCTACAGTTCCTCTTCATTTCTCGAAGTTCTCTTCCTTCAGTACATCGGTCAGATTCTTCCTCTTCTCGAGTTCCCATACACGATGACTGAGAAACTGAAAAGTCGTCCTTGCGCTTTGCCAATTGAGCCTCCAATAATCTGACTCTCTCCCGCAGTGTTTCTACCTGCCTCTGAAGAGATATCACAAGACTATTTGGAACTGGTTCTTCTTCTTTGTCAGAAGAGTCATCAGATGAATTCGGAGGTAGGGTGATCTCTCGGGATTCAGGCCATTCTTCTCCATCAGAATCTGCTTGCCCTGGGTAGTACTCTTCCTCGGAATCTGCTTGTCTAGGATGATACTCTTCCTCGATGATATGCCAGTCGTCGTCTCCAGCAAGGTCGAAGTGATCAGCCATCTTAGAAATAGGGAGGAAGAAGCATAAGTCATAGAGCAACACAAATATAAGTCACTTACATTTAAATTTCTAGACTCAAACACACACTCTAATGTCCACTTCTAGGGTGTCGTTCCTTATAAATTTGTACAAGTGTGAAGCGTGGCTCTGATACCACTCTGTAACGCCCCGAGTTCCAAAATACACTGAATTCGAGATTCCACAGGATCTTTACACTTCATTTAGTACAATTTTACAAGGAATTTAAAACATTTTACTTTACATCAGAGTCTACATGAAACTTTACTCTTTACATTGCACAGCGGAAGTAAAATTACAACATTTAAATAAAGTACAACAACATTTAATAATCTTTAAGCATCTGTTCCTCTTTAATCTTTATCATGTCATTTACCCTGCATACAAAACTGTGGGTATGTCAGTTTATTCAACCGACGAACATTATACACGGCCATCCTCTCTATGCCGGAAATAGTATAACTCATTTTCCATATTTAACAAACACAAACTTGTCACATATCAAACTAAAGGGAATACCTTATTGATGTCGTGTTGTGATTGTGCACTTAGTCCTTAATGCAGTTATTTATATTATATGACACTAATGCACACTTGTTCGGATTCTATGCATCCCATACTACATAGGTCCGAGGACAAGCCTCTTAATCGTTCTTCATCTTTGTAGGGTTCAATCCCTCGTCATGTCTTAATCTACTACTGTAACTACGGTAAGTATCCTAGATGATCTATGAGTACAAGCTCATGTACAGAAAACCTGGAGGGGAACCCCATGCCATGTCTTGACTCATCAAGCATGCATTCTGTGGCAATTCAGCCTCCTTCATGGCACACGATCCTCTTGCAGCCACCAAACATCCCACAAGCGTGGCTAAAGTCCGATCATTACTGAGTAGTGCCCACGCCATGTCTTGACTCATCAAGCATGCATTATGTGGCTCACACCCACACCGTAAACTCTAGCTCCCATACTTGTGTTTTTCTCTCACTTTCATCACATCTCCACTATGTACTAATCCTTAGTTTTTATCAGAATCATGAACAAAATCAAAACTCTAGAGTTAGCCTCTCCACTAAACCGGACTTATTCATTCATTCAAACAAGACCAACCTTGGTCCTTCATTTCAAATTTTATTTCATTTCTTTCCAAATGCCGGGGGAGACTTAGCTACTCTTTTGTTTCAATTCTAATTCACAATTTTCAAAATTGAGCGTTTCCAGCTCATAAGTTCATCTTCATAATCATAACAGATTTTCTTTTTCAATAGCATGATTTCTAATCTATTCATGAGTCCATAGCCATACATGGAATTCAATTATTCCTTATATATTTCATCAAATATCAATTTCACATTCAAATAAAAATCACTAAATGAATATTCACATTTCATAATTTTCACACTATTCTCCAATGAGAATAATTCACATCACATCACTACATATAATTTCTATCTTTATTACACTTCCTTTCTAACATTTTATTTTAAGTCCTTTTTGCAAAGTGCAACTTTCATAACATACAAGTGTAGAACCATAGTTCTAAATTATACATTTATTCTCAAAACATACTCCATTTCATGTAAATAATTCCCAAATTATTTTCATAAATCCCACATATTTTTAAGATAATAACCATATTTTTTTCATAATTTTTCAATCATCAAAACACCCAAAAAAAATATTTTTTTCCCACACATAAACACAGACCGAGACCAAGGATCGAACCAGCGACCACAGGGAAAACCAACCGAAGGCACAGGCCACTAGGCCGAACGTGCTAGGCATTAAAAAGAGGGCTGAGAGCATTAAATGCTCTTGGCTGCAGTTCATTTTATTTTTAAAAATGCAACACCATATGCGGTGCTAACAAGATTCGAACCCTCAACCTCTGAGAAGCCGCACAATACTGTTGCAATCAAGAGCATCCCGACCACTCGAGCTATTGGCTCGGGTTGTCATGGATACAACTCGAAGTCTACTGAATCAATACTCTCTGTTTATTAAAATGTTTCAATAATCAACAAGTTTTCATTTCATTTTACTCTTACTAACTTGCTGTAGAAATTCCAGATTAATTATTCCCATCATAAATTATACTCCAGTATATTAAAAATAATTTTTTCCAATAGTTAACACTTGTTTATCATACAATTAATTCGACTTTACAAGCTACTACTAATATGTTTTTTTTTTTCGACATTTCTTATCAAATTTTAACATCACTAATCTCTTTCTTAACCATCTTTATATCAATTCTCTGTTTTTAATCATTTCACAAACCCCCAAATTATATTTTTAAGTCATTCATATAACATTATCACAATAGTCTATTTAAGCACATAAAGCGACATTGTCAATCTACTAACTCTTGCATATAATTTTTGATGTTAATAGTGAAGTTTTCTTCAAACAATCCATAGCCATAATCATTTCGCACACAACTTAAATTTTAATGATAGATCCAATCCATATACAATTGCATATCAATATTTCAACCAATCAATAGGTCATTTTTCCAATTAAATGTGTACTCTTATTAATCTTTTTCATGCATCATCAATTTAATTCACATCTAACATGCATCCTAATTAGAAATACGGAAAATTACCCACTTTATTTGGAGCGACTACACTTAGCAACACCTCCTAAACAAATGTCCTTGCCACGAGAGCGGTCCTCCTCCTCGTTGACGCGCACACGAGCTCCAAGAATACCAACCCGAGCACTACCTTGATTGTCGGCCTCTCCTCCTTGATGCAAGCACAAATCCTCACACAATCTCTCAATCTTTTACTCACTTGCTATACTACTAAATAATGTATTTTAAACTATAGGTTTGGAGGAATAATTAGCACAAGAATAACTAGGCTAGGGGGGGGGGGGTATTTATACTAAAAATTTAGAAAAATGGAAGGCTAGGATTAACTTAGGAGTTAGGATTAAAAGGCTAGGATTCAAGAAGGAGTTACAATAACCAACTATGATCAAGTAACCACCACCCATGACTCCACTCAAAATTTTCATTTTCCCTCCAAGGATCAAAACCGGCCTAGCATGAATGGATTCAATTGCACGTGCACATGCAATGCACGTGTACATGCAATGCACGTGCATGCATTTGTCTCCAAAAATTTGTACATTATATTTTACATAAAAAAAATCTTTAAAATGTATTCTACATTACAAGTTGTATTTAAAATAAAAATAGCTCATGGGCTTTAGTTTATGGGCCAAAATAACAATTATAAAATGATAACAAATAAATTAGAATTGGGCTTTTAAAAAGAAAGGCTTTTGTCTATTTGAAAAAAGGCTTTAAATAGAAATAATTAAAGAGCACATATTTAAATATCTATACTCATCTTAATGAAAATAATTATAAGATTTAATTCTACCAAAAATATCGCACGTGCACACTACGTGCAAAAATAAAAAAATTTCATTAAATGAAAATCGGGGCATTACACGGGGCGCGAGGAGGTGATGGGTTCGGTCGACGAAGAGGACGAAGATGAGGTGGTGAGGGGAGGAGAAGCTCGATGGGGTACAGTCGAGCGGGGATGGTAAGGAGTTTGATGACGGCGGCAATGGCAGGGTGGAGGACGAGAACGGGAGACGACGAGGGGGAATGGGGGCAATGCAGATGGGCGACGAGTTCGGGATCAGATGAGAGGGAGAAAGAGGTAGAGAATGAATAGGACGGGGGTAGGGGGTTGCACGGTAGGGGGCAGCTTGGGATAGGTTAGGGGTGTATAGGTTAGGTTAGGTTTTAGAGTAGTATTTATAGGGATTTAAGATATTGGGTTTTTCGGTATCGGGTCGGATCCAATAATAGTGGGTTTAAAGGGTATGGGTTTAAATCCAATAACAAAATGGGCTATATGGTTGATAATATATATATATATATATATATATATATATACATTAAATCAAATAGTGAAATACATATAAATGGAGTATGTTTGGGCTTAAAACATAATAATAATAATAACAATAATAATAATAATAATAATAATAATAATAATAATAATAACAATAACAATAAAAATAATAATACTAATAACAATAATTATAACAATGATAATAACAATGATAATAACAAAATAATAATACTAATAATAATGAGAATAACAATAATAACAATAATAATAATCACAAGGATAAAAATAACAATAATGATAATAATAATAATAATAAGATTATATAAAAAAAATATAAATTTATTAAAATAACCCAAATTGCAATAATACATTTTATTTGGCTCAAATGTAAATAGTCGATCAATAAGAAATGGGAAGTAAGATTAAAATACACCATTATTCAAAATGAGTAAATTTTCGATTAGAAAACACTGTAATAAAATATCCAAAATAAATTTAGCGTTAAATAAATTTATAAAAATCAAATTATAGAAAATACACAGAAAATACTTGTTGTCGGGAATGGGGGTTACATCTGGTCGCTGTACACTGCACACTCTCACCCACATGCTAAGACCAAGCTATCAAGCCTCACATTCTGATTATATTACTATTGTTATTCTTTTATTACAACCCTCTGTTTCTAAATTACTTTAAAATTTTGATCTCTCAATGTCTTCATATTAATATTATTTTATCATTTCCTGAGAATAAGTTCCTTCAACATTAGTGTATTAGCCTGAAGTAAATCCCATAACAATCTATTCTCAAAATAAAGGAAAATATTACCCAACTTGCATGAATTGTTGATAGTTCTACAACTTGAACTATATAAATTATTGTTCCCTATACAACTACATTTTTGGGGAGCTTTCACATTACAACATTGCATATAGAGAAATTTTATTCCATGGGTTTATTTTGTAGATTTTCTCCTAGATTAGAATTCTATAAAACTCTTATTAATTCAATTATCTACTACATGATTGTTTTTAAGCATGTACTAATAAATTTTACTAGAGATGTCACTTTACACCCACATGCCAATTTCATTATCCATCCACATATTTCTAACATGCACAATTACTAAACTTTTAGAAACAACGAAAACCCTACACATTCACATACTAACTATGACTATGAGTGCACAATAAAAAATTCTAGAAAACTTCTACACTTATACACACCAATTAAATTAGCATCTACATATATCATGGCTAATCAAGCACAATCTACTGAAATTTAGAAGACAATGAGAACACCCACCTTAAAAAGAGAATTCCTAGTATTAGAGACTCCTAGCAAAAGCTCCACACTTCTCCAAAACTTCTGCAAGCTCCTAGCTCCAAATTCCCGAAAGCACACCTTGACTCTCTTTCTCTTCTCTCTTTTCTTTTTTGTTTTGATTTGTGTCCCTATATGACTAAAGTGTGAGGGTATTTATAAGGTGAAATAGTGAGTAGTTATAATAACTCCCCACTTCCTAAAAGTGCTCCCCACTCACACACTAACTCACCCACTCTCCCCTCTCTCTCATTGGCCGGCCACTTCTTGAAGGAGAGCACGTGCACGTGCACCTTATTTGTGTGCACACTTCTTCATACAGTTTTATTATTAGTTTTTAATTAAATTAGGTACGCATGTTACACATTGTAATGTGTACTAGTTTATCTAAAATTTTAAGTAAGAGTTCATGCACGTTGTGCACACATAATAATTCGGGGCTTCAAATTTATAATTGTTTTAATGTGTTACAAAATATAGATTTAAATCTAGTTGAAAATAAACCACAGATTTGTGACTTGTAAAATGAGAGAAAAATTTTCATGACTCAAGAGAATTTAATTTATCGACACGTGCACAAAATTACATGCAAAGTACGTGCGAAAGAAAATATTAAAAATAAATATTTTCGGGGATGTTACAATATCGACGACCACTAATTTCTCCTAACGAGATATCTACTCCTCGAATGCTGCTAAAATTAACCCCTATGAGTGGGGGGGCTTATGATGGGGGTAAAAATCATGGCTAATCAGGACCGTGCGATCCTTGCACTGATCTCAGAGATCCCGGAAGGCAAAACGATTCTCTCACGATGACTACAGGCCCACAACTCAAACATGGATGGATCAGTTAAATAGTTAAGGGGTCCCTTCCTAACTGCTCATACACTTGCCTATAAATACAGACTCCCCTCCTTAATTACTAGATAATCACAATTTTAGTAATTAAAACTCAACTTTGACTTCTGGTTCCTGACTTTTTCGTCAGAGGACCTGTCGCTGGGAACACCCAGGTATTTCAGGTTGTCATTGTAGGTTTCCAGTGGGATGCTAGCCAGTGCAACCCCCAAAACCTCCACCAAAATCCATAAATACTAGCCTCATATCTGGATCTGATCAAGCGTTGAGATCTAAGCCTTCCATAAAAATACAGTAACTCATTATTTGTTGCTGCCACACTAAAAAAAAGCAGCATCAATCTATGTGTGAAAAATTAGTTTTGAGCCCTAGTTTCAAAAAAACATTTTCAGCCCGTCGGAACTTAACAATCACAAATTCCGCAACCAACTGAATTATCACGTCAAATTTAGAAACTATTCTATAATCACTCTTTTTTTATAGTTAATTATTCTAATTTTAATTTTAAAAATCAAAATTAGAATATTTCACAAATAAACTAATACTAGTAATTTACACATGTGTATGCATGTTTTAATAAATATATAATT